>CM059270.1:30143409-30313409 GCA_030347295.1 Setipinna tenuifilis | reverse complement strand
GTAGTCACAGTGCAATAATGAATATTTAACAAACACATAAACAATATATGCCTTAATGATGGCCTGAAACATAACTTTGATTGTAACATCTATCAAGACTATGCTTAAAGCTTTATAAAGTGTTAAAAGTATATTTTTGTAGCTGCTGGTCTCACATATAGGGAGTGAAGCATTAAAGGGGTCCTTCCATCAAAAACCACTTTTAGTAGCTCTATTTAAAATGTGGTGGGTCACAACAAGCAGTATATGCACGCAGCATTCCAAGACGTGAAATTCGACCCTCATGGTTTTACTGGTCATAGAAGGGTCGAGCTAACCAAAACGAGCGGATCAGAGCATGCTAAACCTATCTATATCACTAGGTCGTAAGCCCCGCCCAGAGCCATGTATGGCAAGCCCACATCCCAAAGGATTGGTGGACAGAAGCTAGGTGAGCGAAAGACAGCGAATTTGCCCAATCAGAGGTGCCTTATTGACACGTCATGGATATTCATGAGGGACACCGGAAAAAACAGTCGTTCAACCACTAGACCTGTTATAGCTTACAGAAAACAGCGTCAAACAAGAGATCTAGGACATCATTTTTCACAGAAATGACGCACAATGCATTCAACTATAGTGGCGACACAGAAATATGAATAAAAATAACGATGGAAGTTCCCCTTTAAATATCAGCAAGTGCTGAGAGCGATATCACTGATCACTGTTTCTCTGAGATCTTACAATGCAACCACATAATAAAAGCTGTAAACCTATACTAAGGTTATGCAAGCCTATGCAAATACCTATAAGCAGCAGTATAATTATTAACGGTTATGTCCTCCTTTTTGTAAGTCGCTTTGGATATAATGTAATGTAATGTAACGACCATTAATAATGTAATCGTTAGCCTTAGCCTACTAAGTTACCAAAAAGGTTCCCTACAGCACTGTCCGTTATGCTCTGCCCAGCTGCAGGTCTCACAGTGAAGAGGAACTGCACCTACATCTCAGACACACTCTGTGAGCCTCTGGAGGGATACTACTGTACTGACCCAATCAAAGATGGCTGCCAAAGAGCTGTGGAACACACAAAGTGCAAACCAGGACAGTACATCAAACAGAATGGCTAGTACATCAGAATTATAATACACTAGAACCAGAGGCATTAAAAGTCCAGTGTGTAACCAATTTTTAGTTGTTCATTAGCAAAATCACTGTTGCTGTTCACAAACTTGTCCTTTTTTCATGAATATTTACCACCACCACCAATTCCAAGTATTTCTATTGGCTGCAAATTTTACATCCGTATATGCATGAACTGGGGTCGACGCTCCACATTCATGCGCCATCTTGAAATACGGTAGCAGGTGAGGGACACACAGGATACGGCTCCGCCATTTGCGTTTTTGCTGTGACGTGATCTAAAGTCGTGGGTGACATCTTGGCCTTGTGAAACGTGAAGGCAACCGTGGCTGTAATACGTACTTTGAACGATGTGCCGTCAGAGAGTGGGCTGGATGGGAGAAATTGTACACAGTAGACCTTCAAATATACAGCACTACACATTAGTCACACTGGTCACATGAACACATGATTGACACTACTGCTTAAATGGCACCATTTCAGCTTTATTACACTACACAGTGTGTTTTTACTTATTTGTATTATATACAAGCCTATTGTACCCTTTGCTATGTTTACATTATTATGTTTGTCATAATGTCTTCCTGTCTTGTTTATAAGATGTTTAATGTTCACTGTGGGCCTAGGGAGCATTGCAATTTCAAATTCTGTGTGTGCAACCTGTACATATGGTCTTTGACAATAAAGCTGACTTTGACTTTGACTTTGATGATGAAATCACATTCGTTTTTTGTTTCTTTTGTTTTGGTCTTCCCCACAGGTACAGCATCTGCGGACACAGTGTGTGGTGATTGTGCAGGAGACACATACTCAGATGGCACATTCACATCCTGCAGACCACACACACAGTATGTTTGTAAAGTTCGATTCTCCTGTTGACATTGGACTGCACAGTGTTTTACCAAAATGTTTTTCAAGTTTGCTTATATATGCCAATAATTAATCAATTTCATAAACAGGTGCGAGATAATAGGACTTGATGTCCTTAAAGAAGGATCATCTTCTCATGACACAGTGTGTGGACAGAGAGAAAGCACCAACATTACTGCAATTCCTATATCAATCATCATCAGTTTTATTATTATACTTGGAATATCTTTTGCTATAACTAAATGCTGTTGCAAGAAGAGCAATGGACATTTTCCACCAGGTGAAGCTATGCATGCCTGCTTTATACTTGTTAATTTTCTCATTTGCATTTGAAATAATCTGCTCTGCATCTTTATCGCTGCATTTAAGAAGTATTTGCTTCTTCACCTGCACAGTATTACATTACATTTAACTGACGCTTTTATTCAGAGCAACTTACAGGTATTTACAGGGTTTCAGTTACAGTCCCTGGAGCAGTGTGGGGTTAGATGCCTTGCTCAAGGGCATTTCAACCATGGGTAGGGTGGGATTTGAACCTGCAACCCTCCAATCCCAAGATCAACTCCCTAACCACTAGGCCACAGCTGCATGTACAACGTCAGTAATACCCACATAATTGATTGTCACTGTTTTTTGTTTTCCAGAGTCTATCACGATGCAGCAGGTACAGTGCATACATGCCAATTTACATTGTTGTTACCTCAAAACAAGCCTTTATATGCATATTCTTTCTGCAGCTATACATGTTCCCATTTCATGAATGTTGTCACAATTTCACAGAGGGGAACAGCAGCAGAGGACTCCAACGTTTCAAGGTCACGGACCGAAAGCACAGAGAGCAACTTTCAACCACACCACCCTTTACTTTTAGCAACACCTAACGCTCAGGAGGGGGGAACTTACGGAACTTTTTGTCCAAGTACGTCCAAGTACGTCTAGTACGTAATAGACAGCATGGCGCTGGCATGTTGCTGCAGAGGCAGAGAGAAGAGTGGGGACATTTGTGTCCAGGAGCATATCAGAGAGAAGAGTGGGGACATTTGTGTCCAGGAGCACAGCTAGCCACCAAGCAACCCGGGCAACTGCTTGGGGACACGGCCACTGAAGGAACTCAGAGGGGTGACAAAGCTTTAAACTCCAGCGGTGGCAACACAGTTTTCAATACTACTACTAATAATAACAACAACAACAACAATAATAATAATAATAATAATAATAATAATAACAATAACAATAACAATAATAAACTGTACTTGTATAGCACAATTTATACAAGATGTAGCTCAAAGTGCTTCAACAGTTTGGCAGGAAAAAACACAAGGATCATTTGTTGCGTCTTGATGGCGCAGGGAAAGGTCATTCAGGCGCCGTTGGCAGTTCCTGCTTGTGCAAAGAAATGATATAATGCCATCAGGAGAAGGCCTGGAGCTAGACCATCTACTGTGACTGTCAGGCCAAGTGCAGAGAGCTGATACTGGCACTACAGGCTGCCAACATCAGTTTGCGTTACATGATTACTTCATCTCTCTGTTATATTTTCGGTGGATTTCGACTTTACACTCGAAGTCCCTAATCACCTTTGAATTGCATTGTGTTTTTTTTGTAAAGAGAGAAGACTGGACGCGAGGTTGCTTTGGATCAGGATTGATGATTTATTACAAATGAATGACATATTAATAATTACGATTATTTCATCTCTCAGTATGTTTTTTTTTAAGCCAAACATTTAGGACAAGAGATTGTACTCTCTAAAATTAGTGCTGCTATGCTTTACCCAAGTCTGGTTACTCAAACTTCTACATTATTTGTTTGACAATAGCAGCCAATGGACTTCGATAGAATGTAGAGTCACTAGCTAACCAAACACAGTCACCCATGTTGAATATTTGTGTAAGCAGTTAATAGTACACAATGCGATGTTGAAAGACTACATCCAGCTTTAAACCCATATTTTAGGTTACTTTTTTAAAGGTTGCTAGAGTTTTGTCAACCTTTTGTTCTCAGGCAAGACTGGGCCTAAATGCTTTCTGACTAGACCAGAGACTGTATTCATTACATCTTACATTAGATTGGAGGGACAAAATGAACCTCACATGAAAGACATGTGGTACACCAATTGACTTGATTAGTTGAGGCAGAAAGTCATCTTATAAGTCTTTACATTTCAACAAGCCACTAACAAGCAGAGGTGTCAAACCCGGGTTCAGAAAGTATAAACCCTGCCATAAATTTGATCCAACCAGCTCTGAATCAGCTGATCATAATGACAGGTAGATCTAAAGACGGATAGATCAGCTACTCAGTGAAGTCACCCATGTTGGAAGGAAAACGTGGCAGGGTTTTTACTTTATGAACCCGGGATTGACACCTCTGCTAACAAGATGTAGCACGTTCTCTTTTAATTTCGTTTTTGGTTGAGAAAACAATAGTAAGATGAGAGGGAAGTCCAAGGCACTCTTCATTTTTTAAATGAAAAAGCTTTTTACTGTACTAGGCTAGCTGTTGGCCAGTGTTGTATTCAATGATGGCTTTCTTCAGGGCACCTATTACGTCACCAGTTAGTGCCCCCCTACTTCCCCTCATATATACACGTCATCAATTAGTGTGCAGGTAAGTATACAGCTGATGAGGTGGATACTGTTGGTTACTTTTATTTTGTTTAAATTAGCCTAAACTTTAATTTAAAAGACAAAGAGTGCCTTAGACTTTCTTCTCGTCTCACTAAAACAACCCAGTGTTGAGAGTGGAGGCACAAGACCCTGAAGAGGAAACAGCAGGAATGCGGTTAGTTACATTACATATTCCCTCAGTCTTGTTTCGCTTTCTGAACATACAAAGACATGAAAGGCATTCGCATGACACATCACCAAAACAGGAACATCTCGTCACGTTGTTTTGGTGAAGGAAGCTTGGATATGGAGATCACATGACAACTCTTCATGTGTTTGTCACCTACTGGGAAAACGAAACATTGATTTTTAGAGGACACATTCACACATACGTTTCCTATTTTTATTATATTTATAAAACTAAACATGCCCTCAAACAAGAATGCCTTAGTGCTGTAATGCAGTCTACCAAATGCTGCCTACTGTGTGTAGGCCCAAGGGTGCAGTTTATCTATGAGTAAAATCAAGCTCTGAACCTTCTGTCACTGTATGTCCACAATGTCATTCACCTGTGATTTAATAATGAAGTTTCTTTCCTCTGAAGCACACCATGGATTTGAGTTACAGTTTTAAAATGGATTGATATTGGGATTAATACATCTTTACTGGGATATCATCACCTGATCAGTATTATATTCACTTGTGTTGCATGCTTTTTAGTGGTAAAATTAAGGTCAATCATAACAGTAGAGTGCACACTCAGCATGTGACTGCATTTGGGTGTTCCTTTTTTGGTAACCTTGACAGGAGTGTAACCTATTGACTGAAGTCTTTCAGTAACACACCAAACTGCTTAAAGATGTGCCATTAAAGTAGAAACTGTGATTCTTCTTCTTTTGCTCATCTTTACAATAATGAATACCTAAAATAATAAGGCTGCATGTCTTACATTACATTAAATATCAGCGAGTGCTGACGTATTATCGTTTTGGTTTTATTGTGTGTGCAGGTCAGCACGTAATGGCTGTGGGAATAACACATCAGACGGACATTCACATGCTGCAGACCACAGCACATGATTGTGTGTGTGTGTGTGTGTGTGTGTGTGTGTGTGTGTGTGTGTGTGTGTGTGTATGTGTTCATTAGCATATTTGTTTGTTCCGCATCTTCAGATACTATGTGTGAATAGGAAGATGAGTGTTTGCTAAGTGTAGTGTAATAAAACGGCTGTGCTAATAACACATACTCAAATGGAACATTCACATCCTGCAGAACACAACGCACACACGGTAAGAGAACACTGGAGATTTTAGTTGGACCTGGTAGATTTACTGTGGAGTTACAGCATATTTGGTGTAGTGCTCTACTCATTTACCAACAGGGTGTATGTGGTGTTAACAATACTACTTCACCTGAATTTATACTTAAATAGTGAAAAATGTTTCACAGGCATTTTTATTTACACATCAGTGTGTTCACTCAGTAAGAAGTTTCCACCCTGGCCAAGGAACACACACAAAGCTATTTACTCATGTATATACAGTATGTCACAAAAGTGAGTACACCCCTAACATTTTTGTACTTTTTTATTATATCTTTTCATGGAAGAAGTCTAAAGATATAACACTTTTACAATGTAAAGTAGGCAGTGTACAGCTTACACCTACTTTACATTGTATCAAAGTGTTATATCTTCAGACTTCTCACATGGAAAGATATATTTAAAAAATGTACGGAAATGTGAAGGGTGTACTCACTTTTGTGACATACTGTAACTACTTATGTGATCTCCATAGGTGTGGGCTGATGGGACTTTACGTCCTAACAGAAGGGTCATCATCATCATATGACACTGAATGTGGTAGGAGACACATGCACATTGCTGCGTTTTCTTTCTCTTGTTACTTGTTACTACTAATAATGAAAAGTGCAGGAAAAGTTGGAAATTACTGTGGCTGAGTTTTTCCTTGCCCCTCTGCCCCGTGGTCATACTGATAAAGGGATATTCTGAAATGGATTCTATGCATTCATCTGTCTGTATAGTACTTGTATATATTGTATATATCATTTACCATCATTATTGTTTGCATGTTTACTTATGTCTTGTTTTTATCTTTCATATTTCAGTAAACCACGGTTCACTGTGTAAACAAAGTCTCCTGGTCCTTTCACGGTTTGCACGGGTTTCATTTACCTGAGTGGCGTGTGTGTGTCTTATTAAGGGACACTGTATCATTGTTCTGGCCGGACAACCTGTGGTGTTTGTCATATCCACCAACTAGCCCCTTTCATACAGTCTAACCTTTCTGGTTTAGTGTTGGTAACCTAACTTAACAACTCAGCATCTGCCTGAACTTCACGAATTGAAGTGTCACATTGGTAATGTATTCCTTTAAAAAAAAAAAAGCTTTTTACAGTATTTGAAATATAATGGCAATGCATAATATGAGCCTTAAATGTAACGCCGCCAGTGGGTCTTCCTGTTGCCTTGTTGTTACTTTTTTGTCTTGTCTGTTGTGAGGAGAATGGACGTATTAAGTAGCCTAGTAACTTCACAACTCAGTATCCGCCTGAACTTCAGCCTGAATGGACCACACACCGAGCTGGAAAACTAACGCAGCACTGCGAGGAGGCTGACATGTTCAAGCTTCCACAATGCCCACGAGGTGGCAGTAGCCTTGAAAACTAAACAGCTCTGTGCTTCGTCTAACGTGCGCACTTGTTCATGAGGTGACAGTAGGGTTTTAAAAAACACTCGCTTCAGAAACCGGCGGACTTCCACTTTTATAGCTCTGTTTTCGTTTACTATCTATGGCGCTTACTCACAAGGTGAAATGTCGGAATTACTCAACTACTATAATTTACAAAGGATAAAAGTGACTTGTATAAGATCTCCTGCGAATTGAAGTGGCACATTGGTAATGTATTCCTTTTTATATCGCTTTTTACAGTATTCGAAATATAAGCCCATATGGATTTAAATTGACCTACATACAAGTGATGGGCTACGAAACAGAAAATGTCATATGTTGATTTTAGCAGTGTGTGTTGATATTTAAGGGATTTGGCGACAGTTGCTAGTTAATTAAGCATGTAAAAGCCTAGGAATGAGGCTATTTGTGAAAGCCTACCATACTAGCCATACAACCTATTTAGTGGCAAAAGATAGAAACAATTGCATAACAGCCAGTCTACATTGCAGGGTAATTAAACCAAAACAATCATTTTATAAAAAAAATGAAGTGAGATTTGTACGTGAAGGTTAAAGGGGCGATGACGTCATCGTTTTTAAAAAAAAGTTTGTTTGTCAACACACGACAACGCAATGGCGGAGTTGCCCATTTTGTTCACTCTGGGACCCCTTTTCAAAACACACTGTTTTCGGACACCGGAAACGCCAGTGTCGTGTGGACGAAAGGCCAAAACAAATAAAAACGTCAGGGTTTCGACAAAAAAAATGTTGTCGTGTGGACGACATTGTACTTTCGGTTTTATTTTTACTTTGCGTCATATGAAATGGTTACATTTTGGTGACACCCTCACACCTTTCGGTCAAGTCTGACACAATTTCTAACCATCATGTTTCCAGCCCAGAATGCATCCCTAGTCTGCTGTGAAATATTTGTGCACGTCTGTGACAGCATGGGTTTTATGGTGGTCTTAATATTTGCTTTCTCAGGATGTACTTTGCTGGATTGGTTGCATGTTTGGGACATTTGCTCTCTACTCACACTGTGACTTGTGATTTTACTTTTGCACCTGGACTTGGAACTGGAGAAGAAATATAAAGGACTTCTGGAATGAAATTGAACATTTTGACCAACTGACTTTCTCTCATTTCGTAAGCACTTTGGTGGGTCAAATACAGGATTCTGAAAGCAGTGATCTTTGTTTAAACGCAACTCAGTATAAAGACAAAGAAATATATTTTACGCTAAAAATGCCTGGAATTAAATGAAAGATTTTTCTTAAAGTGTATTTAGGTATGAATGGGTGATTGGTGAGTTTATCCAAACTACCAGGACAGACGTTATTCTGCTGAGAGAGAACAATGTGGAGGTGTCCATCAGCAGTAATCGCTGTAGTTCTTCTGAGCTCTGCTGCCATTTGCGTGGGTGCCCCTGTTTCCTGTACTGCTACTCAGTACAAAGTAAAGGAGAAATGCTGTCCTATGTGTAACCCTGGTATGTCTGACCTATGGTACATTAGAGTGCAGAGTATTTATTATGTCATTTATTCTTAATTCATTATATTTCATTTACTCTTCAACACTATACCATATGTTGTGCTTATATTCTGAAGGATACCATGTGCATAGACAGTGCACAGAGTACTCCAGCACAGGATGTGCTCCATGCCCCACAGGAAGCTACACTGATAAACTCAATTCACTGGAGGCATGTAGCAGGTGTACAGGTTGTGACTCAGGTAAGCCATCAAATGTTTGTTTTGTATTGAATGTGTCCTTCAGCTTTACTTCCTGTTCTCTATGTGAATTATCACATTTGCAAATATTTACAAATGCGCCTGCTGTTCTTGGTGTCTGACTGTCCCACACCTTACTCTTGTTCATTCTTGTGCTCACCTGCAATCAGCACTTTTCATGTTCATTTGTACTGACAGTATAGTGTAGTATAGTATAGTACAGTACAGTATAGTATAGCATAGCATATATGGATTATTCTGACATGTGATGACTATGCAGAAGACATTTGTTTTATTTTTTCAGTACGGCACATCTCAATTCTAGGTTTCGGTGTCTTTCTAAATCTTTATTGGAATTTGACGAATGTTTACTTTTTGTTGAGTTGTAGTTTATGAACGTATTTATTTGCTCGTCATGCATAGCTATAACTCATTGTGTGTGTCACTGCCTGCCTCTTATGTAGCTTTGCTATTGTATTTACCTGTCTCTTACTGTTTTTGCCTAAAACACTTTCTGTTAATTCCTTTGGATGAAGGCAACTTTACCACTGCATATATTTCTCTCTTGAAGTTGGTATAAATACTGTATGTCTATCATAAACTATGGCCTTTCAACATGCAAATTAAACTTGATCCCAAGCTGCAGGACTAAGAGTGAAGAAGGAATGCAGCTCCACCTCAGACGCACTCTGTGAGCCTCTGGAGGGACACTACTGTACTGACCCAATCAAAGATGGCTGCCGAGGAGCTGTGGAACACACCAAGTGCTTATCGGGGCAGTACATCAAACAGCCAGGTTGGGAAATCCATCCTGTAATAACCTTTTTATGTTGGTTTAGTGACAGCAGGGAAATATGGCAACAACTTCAGTTGGAAACACACTCATACATATTCAGTGTTTATGTATATAACACATTTTCAATGCGTATATCTTGGAATCTAAAAAAGATAAACAAATTTAAATATGTATTTATTTGCATATTTGTTTGTCCATACAGGTTCAGCTTCTTCAGATACTGTGTGTGAAGACTGTGGTGATAACACATACTCAGATGGAACATCCTGCAGACCACACACACGGTAAGAGAACACTGGAGATTTTAGTTGGACCTGGTAGACTTGCTGTGGAGTTACAGCGTATTTGGTGTAGTGCTCTACTTATTTACCCAGTGTATGTGGTGTTAACAATACTACTTCACCTGGATTTTTACTTTAAAAAAATTTTCACAGGCATTTCTATTTACACATTTCTGTTATTTTCACTCATAGTTATGTCTTAACCAACACATCTGTCTTGTTTGACCAATTGTGGTGTTTTACTCCATCAGGTGTGAGTCCCTGGGACTGTGGACCAGGACGGCAGGAACAGACACAGCTGATGCGGAGTGTGAGAAGCATTACAGCAGCATAGACATTTGGGTGGCGCTGAGTGCAGTTGCTGTTTTTGTAGTCATGGTAGTGGTAGACTGTTGGCGCAATTTGTGAATGTTCAGTGACAGTTTGTGAATGTTCATGTTTTCACCATTTGACATGTGTGCAGCCATATCCATAGAATATAATTATCAGAGATAGACCAGTCCACTAGCACACACAGAACTGCCCTCTTGTTTCTGTCACTCTCCCATCTTCTAACACAGCCCCCACCCAAACATCCCTCCCAACCCTATCACAACAGCACTTTAATGAAAAGATCAGAAGAAAATAGTTGTTTTATGAAGTGTTACATGTGTATGAGTTACTGTGTTACAGTATCTTCGATAAAGCAGTAGTCTGTATTTGAATGTAATTTAATGCAGCTTCCCATTTGGTATGCTAAATCCCCTTAAGAATGACTCAAGCCATTGTTTTGTTGTTACATTATACACTTGTTCCCTTCTGGTTTTAAAGCACTGATTTACTGAAAACTACTGTGTAGAGATTTTCTATCTTATTTGAGCCTGCACTTTGCACCTTGCACACCTTGCACCTTTTTTTAATAAATGCATCTGGTATTGTACATCTGAATGTGTTATGTTGCATGTTTGGGTTGGTGTTTATGGCATTGAACCGAAGAGAGAAAAAAAGAGTCTTTGTCCTTCATTTAATATACAGAAAGGTACAAAATGGCAGTGTTCTTTCAGGCCTAAGGTGCTATGTACATACAAGGGAATATTGTAAACACAGAATGTCTGTGAATGTTCTAGACACACAGAACGCGTACCTCACTGAGTACCTCACTGAGATGCACCTCATGAAGTACAGGCCACACAGCGACCAGGGCCACACAGCGACAGTGCAGACATCAACACACACACACACACACACACACACACAAACTTATGCACACGCACACACAGCAACAGTGCAGACATTAACAGTGCATGGAATGGGCATGGAACGCAACACGTAACAGTAAGTTATGCATACAGACAAGAGAAGACAAGGCAAAGACAAAGTACTAAAACAGGTTTCACGACATAACAAAAAGCAGCAACTAACATATTTAATGGACCTAGGACCGAAAAAGTAGAAATGTCTTACGTCCTTATTAAAAAAAGATTAATAGATTGAGGTGCCCTCAGATGGTCAGGGAGGCCACTCCGGAGATGTGGGGGAGCAGACCAGAGGGCCTGGTCAGTTTTTTTATGTTGTAGTAGTAGTAGTACGACTCTCAAAAACACCACTCTGTTGATATGGACTTCACAACAAGTAACAATCAATATGTTGTATAGGCATTTAAGGGGGTTTTGGCCTTCTGACTTAACAACAACAAATGTATATTGTTCAAGATCTCTCATGTACTATATTGTGCTGTTCAGTGCCTTGGTGAGTCTCTGCCTCTGGGGACCAGTCACAAGCAGGGTGCAGGACTTCCCCTCTCCCTGAGAGCAGTGCAACAATGTAGCAGACGGCAACATTCCACACCAATTGTTAGTTCAGTAATGTCTATGTGACTCTTCCTGACTTCCTGTTTAGCCTGTTTCAAATGAAGTCTTTGTGCATGTACACTTACATATTTTGAGGCTGCAAGGGTGTGTTTCATTTTGTTTATCTAGTTTATTCCATATTCCTGAAATAAAGTTTTTCCAGACTGAAAAGTCTCCTCCGTCATCCCAACCTTTCAGTTTCTCTCCTCATGTGATAGTCTTACAAAAGATTCAGCTGTATATGAGCTACAGAGTACATGCCAGATGACAGTTTTTTTTTTTTAATTGTTCTTCTGTTCATTGACGGGTCATTCGGCTAGTTAGGGGTTAATAAAAAACTGACTTTAAATAGACGTTGAATGGCAAATGGCCAATTTAAATGTCCTAGCTTGGATTCACTTGATGTGGTTGACGCATGTTTTAAACACTTTCACTTTTAGTTACAGCATTGTTTACCTTGCATTGTTTACCTTGCATTGCTTTGACTCAGGTAAGTCATCAAATGTTTGTCGTGTGTGTGTGTGTGTGTGTATGTGTGTGTGTGTGTGTGTGTGTGTATGTGTGTGTGTGTGTGTGTGCTGGATGGTTTCAATGTGCTGCACTTGCTTCCTGCTGTCACTCTTTTCCACCTCTGTTTCATTCTTTCATTTTTGTCCCTCCCCTTTCTACCACTTCATCTTTCTTCTGTGTGCCACGGTCTCCACACAACTCCCCTCTAAACCACACCATGGATTCGAGTTAGAGTTTTAAATTGTTATGTTCCAACACTGGACTCTTATTTGGATTAATACATCTTTACTTGGATATCATCACCTGATCAGGCATATTTTATATTCACTTATGATACGTGCTTTTTAGTGGTAAAATTCAGGTAAATCATAACAGTAGAGTTCACACTCAGCCCTGAACAAAGTTAAGACAGCTACTGAGTGAATGTTCGCAAACACATCTGGAGTTGTCAGGGTTCGGTGTCTTTTGCCTTTGGTTTGTGCTCTGTTTCCGTGTGCCCCCTGCTGGTCGTGCCCTGGTATGTTTGGTGCTCCATGTGCTTTTGTTTTGGTTTGCCATGTGCTTATGTTTTGGTTTGCCATGTGCTTATGTTTTCATCCTATGTCTTGTAATCATTAAGTGTTATTTTCCCCATCGTGTTCACCTGCCCCTTGTTTTGTGTCAATTCTCTGAGTATTTAACCCCCTGTCTTTTGGCTTCTCTTTGTCTGGTTCTCTGTTCTCCTTCTGGTGTGTGGTTTTCCCCTGCGTCAAAGGTTTCAGTTTTGTGATTTATCTTCTGGATGTTTTCCTAGATTTGTCTTTTTTTGTTTTTGTTTTTGTTTTGTTGTGTGTGAAGTTTTTGTGTTTGGACTTAGTACCTGGATGGCCTTTTTTAAAGATGAACCTTTGGGTGTTTGCATTTTGTTGTGGGGACTTGTTTCTTTTTTCATTAAAGACTTTAGAGTGTTACTATGTTTGGGTCCTCCATTTTTTTGTAACCTTGACGGGCATGTAACCTGTTGACTGAAGTCACAGTTGTGTCATCAAAGTAGAATCTGTGACTCTTAACATAATAAGGCAGCAGGTCTTGCATTTAAGAAATGAAACATTATATATCAGCGAGTGCTGCCATGTTTTCTTTTTGGTTTCATCATGTGTGCTGGTTCAGCATGTGTGTGTGGTAATAACACATCAGATGGACATTCACATGCTGCAGACCACGCGGTCAGCATAAGATGGAGTGTGTGTGTGTGTGTGTGTGTGTGTGTTTACTAGCATATTTGTTTTGTTCAGCATCTTCAGACACTGTGTGTGAAGACTGTGGTTATAACACATACTCAGATGGAACATTCACATTCTGCAGACCACACCCTCAGTACGTTCACTCAGAAGTTTCCACCCTGGCCAAGGAGCACACACAAAGCAATTTACTCATGTAAATATAACTGTGTGATATCCATAGGTGTGGGCTGTTGAGGAGTTGTGGTATATGTATGCACAGAAAGAAGAAAACATGGAATAAACAAGGTAAGCCTAAGCTCCTTTGGTGCATTGTAACTGTGAGATTAGTATAGTATTAGTCAGGGCCGCCCCTAAGGTTTTGGAGGCCCTAAGCATAACTGTTCAGGGAGGCCCCCCCACCACCTCACCATACACACGCGCACATGCCACACACACACACACAAAATTGTACTGAAACCGTTATTTATTAAAATTCACATTTTAAAACTGAACATTTACAATATTATAATAAATAAGGCTAATAACAGTAAAAGTAAAGAAGAGCAGCACCATTAATAATGTATAAATAATAAATACGTTAGAACATTCTTAAGAGCAACAATGATGGGAAAACGATATGAAATGCAATTTATAAAAGTATGTTATATAAAATTAGGGAAACATAGAAGCATGCTGTAAAACTACACATTAAGCACAGTTTTGCTGGTTTGCAGGTTTACTTGCCACTTTGACCCATTTTAGTGTGTGTGTTTGACTAGTAAAGATCTACTTGCCATTTTGGCTGTCTGGTGAGGGAAAAGTTAATTTAATGCCTTGGCTGTCTGATCATCAGGCAGAATATATTTGGACTGAAGTAGTGAACTGACGCACAAGGACAGAGCAAAAAGGACTTTGTTGACTAATTAGGCACTCAAAAACTACAAACTACACTGTCAACCAGGGCCGCCCCTAAGGTTTTGGAGGCCCTAAGCATAACTGTTCAGGGAGGCCCCCCCACCACCTCACCATACACACGCGCACATGCCACACACACACACACAAAATTGTACTGAAACCGTTATTTATTAAAATTCACATTTTAAAACTGAACATTTACAATATTATAATAAATAAGGCTAATAACAGTAAAAGTAAAGAAGAGCAGCACCATTAATAATGTATAAATAATAAATACGTTAGAACATTCTTAAGAGCAACAATGATGGGAAAACGATATGAAATGCAATTTATAAAAGTATGTTATATAAAATTAGGGAAACATAGAAGCATGCTGTAAAACTACACATTAAGCACAGTTTTGCTGGTTTGCAGGTTTACTTGCCACTTTGACCCATTTTAGTGTGTGTGTTTGACTAGTAAAGATCTACTTGCCATTTTGGCTGTCTGGTGAGGGAAAAGTTAATTTAATGCCTTGGCTGTCTGATCATCAGGCAGAATATATTTGGACTGAAGTAGTGAACTGACGCACAAGGACAGAGCAAAAAGGACTTGTTGACTAATTAGGCACTCAAAAACTACAAACTACACTGTCAACTATTTCCAAGCATGCCACATGCATTGTACAATATTCGTTTTTATAATTTAGAGTTTACAACTACATCAAATCAGCAAAGCCAACACGCAACCTAGCCTGGAAATGCATTGCCTAATAGGAGGCATCAGCTACTAAAGTAGTGTACACTGACGGATAATAAGGACTTTTGGTGACTTATAAGACAGTCAAAATCTACAAACTATACTGTCAGCTTTCAGCTATTTGCAAATGTGCCACGTGCACTGTAAAATCTAATTAGTTTCTATAAGTTAGTGTTTACCTCAATTCAGCAAAGCCAACGCAACCTAGCCTGAAGTAAGCATTGGTTATTAAACTAGCATTAATGCTGAACAATTCAAATCTTTAACAAACAGTTACTAGCGAGGGATGAACGGGAATCATCATTTTGTTTCTTTTTCTTCCTTTTTCCAGCTCCAGACTCAAACTGCCGTTTCATTCTTGGATTTTTGGCTACTTAAACTTGGGGTCCGATGTAGCAAATTTGGGCGCTAGCAGTAGCCAGCTGCAGCGAACACTGACAGAAAGATGCAAACTGGGCTGTACCATTTCAGGGAGGAGGAGGGGGGTGGGTGGCTTTGTATTAGGCACAAACGAGAGCGTGAAACTCCGCTCCGCGCACGCTTTACTTCTCCCTCTTGGACGTGTCTATAGACATATATGGTGCTGAAAGCACTTTGCCAAACCCCGATCGATGACTGTCTGAGGCCCTACGCACGCTGCGTACTCTGCGTATGTGAAGGGGCGGCCCTGCTGTCAACTATTTCCAAGCATGCCACATGCATTGTACAATATTCGTTTTTATAATTTAGAGTTTACAACTACATCAAATCAGCAAAGCCAACACGCAACCTAGCCTGGAAATGCATTGCCTAATAGGAGGCATCAGCTACTAAAGTAGTGTACACTGACGGATAATAAGGACTTTTGGTGACTTATAAGACAGTCAAAATCTACAAACTATACTGTCAGCTTTCAGCTATTTGCAAATGTGCCACGTGCACTGTAAAATCTAATTAGTTTCTATAAGTTAGTGTTTACCTCAATTCAGCAAAGCCAACGCAACCTAGCCTGAAGTAAGCATTGGTTATTAAACTAGCATTAATGCTGAACAATTCAAATCTTTAACAAACAGTTACTAGCGAGGGATGAACGGGAATCATCCTTTTGTTTCTTTTTCTTCCTTTTTCCAGCTCCAGACTCAAACTGCCGTTTCATTCTTGGATTTTTGGCTACTTAAACTTGGGGTCCGATGTAGCAAATTTGGGCGCTAGCAGTAGCCAGCTGCAGCGAACACTGACAGAAAGATGCAAACTGGGCTGTACCATTTCAGGGAGGAGGAGGGGGGTGGGTGGCTTTGTATTAGGCACAAACGAGAGCGTGAAACTCCGCTCCGCGCACGCTTTACTTCTCCCTCTTGGACGTGTCTATAGACATATATGGTGCTGAAAGCACTTTGCCAAACCCCGATCGATGACTGTCTGAGGCCCTACGCACGCTGCGTACTCTGCGTATGTGAAGGGGCGGCCCTGGTATTAGTAATGCCCTGATCATGCATTTACTGCAGTAAATTCAAGTGAATATTTCTGCCCACTATTGGCTATATATTTGAAATGCTCATTGTATTTGTTTCACAGACAAACTCTCTGCAGGTCATGAGACAAGGTAGGGCTTACTGTAACAACAGCAATTCACTCACTTTATTCACTACAGCTCATTTCTATTTCTGCGTGTTTGTGTCCATTTTAATTGCTGCTCTGAAAATATTGTTTTTAAATGGGAAGTCGTTGGTCTCTGTGTGATGGCATGCCCAGAGAATGGTCTGAATGGCTTTTATCAACATTATAATGGACTTATTAAGTAGTAACTTGACAACTCTGCATTCGCCTGAACTTCTATTCAGCCTGAATTGACCATTACTACCTGCAAAACTCAGCACTGCGAGGAGGCTCACGTGCAAGCTTCCACAATATCCACGAGGTGGCAGTAGGCTTGAAAACTAAACAGCTCTGTAGTTCGCCTAATATGTGCAAGCCTGGTGACAGTATGTTGTTGTTGTAGAAACAGGCGAACTTCCACTTTTGTAGCCCTGTTTTCTTTCACTGTCTTTGGCGCTTACCCACAGGGTGAAATGTCGGAATTACTCAACTATTATAATTTACAAAGGATAAAAGTGACTTGTATAAGATCTCCTGCGAATTGAAGTGGCACATTGGTAATGTAACCCTTTTTAAATCGCTTTTTATAGTATTTGAAATATAATGACAATACATAATATAAGTCTTAAATTTGACTACGCACATTGATCCTCCTGTTTTTAAATACTTTGGCTGAAAACAAAGGGCGTAATGTTAAAAGGCGCCAGCTGTCCGTTTTGGATTTCTGACCATAATCAACAAGTGCGACGCAAAACATTGTGTACTTCCTGATTGGTTGTATTATTATGTAAGAAACGGCAAACATAGGCTGTACGGCATTTATTTACGACTACTCAGTTAGTTTTTGCTGAAACTGGGCTTGTTTGCACTTCTATAATGTTGTTTACTAAGTTGTTATCTTTGAAATCCTTCATGAACCTGACAAAAGATCAGGTTTCTTTCCCCCTTTCACAATGTTTGTTATTTCCTTAAACCATGAGTCTATGGTCTATGTGTCTATGGCCATTTTGGGCTGCATTATAGTATATGAGTTAAAAGGATGAGGCTTTGAGACGTTATTTATATTTTCTCCCCTGTTTACGACTGGCCATGCTTTGTTTTTGTTTTCTCTCTCTCTCTCTCTCTCTCACACACACACACACACAGAGGGAGGGTGGTACTTTCCAAAACTTGTTTACTTTCGCTTTTGTGTTTGCTTAATGCACTGTGAGCCTTTTCAGCAATGCAAAGGAGGAGAGGCAGGGTTATGCATCCAATCTATAGAAGAAACTAAGACACTGTTTAAATGTGCAACAAGTTTACATGCATTTTGAATGAATAAATGAATATGAAGTAAAGTGCATGTTTTATACATCCCACACCCACCACCACCCGCCCCTCTCCCAGCAAAGCAAGCCAAGGTTTGTTACCATTGGGCAGTTCAATAGGGGAAGTCCTGCACAGCTTAGAGAGTTTAGCGGTTAAAAAAAGTAAAGCTGTTCTTAGTAAATAAATAAATAATGTCTGTGGACCCTTACATTTACATTACATTACACTACACTTGGCAGACGCTTTTATCCAAAGCAACTTACAAAAGGAGGACATAAGCTAACAGAGGTGTGGAGGAACACAGAGTAAGCAGACTACCCTCATACACACAAGGAGATACATGTGCCTTAAATAAGCTTCTGGAGCAGGGACACTTCAGACACACACACACACACACACACACCCTACACACACACCCTCATACAAGCACAAGGCACCTAGGTAAAGAGTTGGTTAGTAGAGATTAGTTTTGTTAGGAAAGGAACAGTGATTTAAATGTTGGACCTACTACTGTACCTACTTCAAAGGTAGCCAGTTATAGTTAATGCCCACCTCATCAGCCAATCAGAAAGAAGAATCCCATTGTTAAGGAAGATAAGGGGGCTTTGGTCAGACATTTGTGACAAGGAAGGAGGCTGAATGAAATAAAAAGTTAAAAAGTTCAGTAAATTTAAAACACGGGGACACAAATACACTAAAATGTCAACAGGTAGTCTATCTAATGCTTGTTTTGCTCTAGTGAGGGGTATGTAGGTGCCAGACTGCATAAATGGTTTCCCAGACAACCCTGGAGCTGCCGCTGCCCTTAATTCTGCCAACACTGTTAGCTCAGCTGAGGATGTTTCTGCCAGTGATGATCACGCTGGCCATGTACCTGCCTGGGCCCTGTGTGATATGCTCACACACATGCAGTCCTGCTGAGTATGAGGTGATGGGGGAGTGCTGCCCAATGTGCAACCCTGGTAAGCCTGACCTACAGTAAACTACTGTACAGATACAGTAGTACAGCCTGAGCTACAGTAGATTACTGTATGTGTACCCCTGGTAAGCCTGCCGTACAGTACATACTGTAACTGTACAGATACAACGGTACAGATTGTTTGTATCTAAACTTGGCTTCCCCCTGGAGCCCCCAGGGGAATGCTGCCCAATGTGTAGCCCTGGTCAGTCTGACCTACAGTAGATTACTGTATGTGTAACACTGGTAAGCCCAAACCTACAGTACAGGGTACTGGTACTGAGCTATGGTACATTACTGTACAAATACAACAGTACAGACTGTTTGTATCTGAACTTGGCGATGCCTTTAGCCCCCAGCCCTAAATACACATGCAGAATTGGGAGCTTGTGCATCGTGAGGTATTTACTAAATACCACAAGAGATATTGCACCATGTGTTGCTCCACGTGTTGCACCATGTGTTGCTCCACGTGTTGCACCATGTGTTGCTCCACGTGTTGCACTATGTGTTGCACCATGTTTTCACCATGTTTACTACTGTGTCTGTTGCACCATGTATTTCCCAGGATATCATGTGTATAGACACTGCACAGAGTACACCAGTACAACATGTGCTCCATGCCCCCCGTCTACCTACACTGATGCACACAGTGGGTTGGTGTCGTGTAGAAGGTGTGCGGTTTGCGACTCAAGTAAGTCTCAGCTTTTCTTTAATGTATTAATGTCTTTCATCATTCAGCATTTATTTTTTCATTTTTTTTATTGCAAAACTCACACACACAGAATGTAAAATTTGAGACACAGAGTCTCAGTTATATCAAAAGCTGTATTGGGAAGGTAAGCCAAGAACAAGGCTGTGCAAAGAATACAGAAACGAACAGTTGAGCAGTTGTGTTAAAATATAATTTATTTCCTTAACCTACCTATGCTATGCACAGTATATTTAAACACATGCCATTCCATAGTTAGGCCTATGCAGCTGCACCAATTCATGCATTTACATAGCCTCAGAAGGGAGCAGTGGCGGTTGTACAGTTTTACCCCCCCAGGCAGACAGACATACTGCTTCTGTGGACGCCACCTTCTCAGCAAGCAAGGGCGCCTGCAGTTACAGGGCGCCTGCAGTTAGGGGGCGCCTGCAGTTAGGGGGCGCTAATGTGCCGATTACATATGCCATATGATGGGGGGAGTTCTCTTTTTAAGTTTAAGGTTTTTTTTTTAAGAAAAAGAAGTGGTCCTCAGTCTGAAAAACTTTGAGAAAAGCTGTTGTAAATAACTCTCCATGAAAACTGTGAATCAGGTGCAGGTCTAAGACTGAAGAGGAACTGCAGCTCCACCTCAGACACACTCTGTGAGCCTCTGGAGGGACACTACTGTACCGACCCAATCAAAGATGGCTGCCGAGGAGCTGTGGAACACACAAAGTGCTTACCGGGGCAGTATATCAAACAGCAAGGTGAGGAAACCCATCCTAGCCAGTTAGTTAGGGATAATGGCTGCCGAATGCCAAAGTTCAGTGGAAAAAAACTGCAGAGTGGAATTGCCTTCACCAAGCCATTATTTCCATGGAACAGGTCACCTTGAAAGCCTATTTGCATCTAGAAAACATTTTAATCCGCAGTTCTCTATTTAAGATAAAATTTGCATAAACTACTTGATTTTCTACTTTATAGCACCCATTAGGAAAAAGTACAGCATGGAATAGACAGCCATTTCATTTCATTTTTAGCCAGTTAGTGCCCATTTCATAAGCCATCCAAGAAAGAGAATTGCATTGTTAAGGCAGATAAGTTACCTTAAAATAGACAGGAGATTAATAAGTGCTTTTGTGTGTGATGGACAAAGGTACAGCATCCTCAGACACTGTATGCAGTGAGTGTGTTGGTAAAACATACTCAGATGGATCATTCACATCCTGCAGACCACACACACAGTGAGTTCACTTAATCATGTACTTGTGAGTTGTGTTTATACTCATCCTACTGGTCAAGTTAGAGATGCACTACTCTCATCTTACCATTGTAGGTGTGAAGTAGGCTATAGTGTAGCAAAGGAAGTGACCTCATCATCTGATACTGAATGCTGCTTTTATCCCACCATTGTAGGTGTGAAGTAGGCTATAGTGTAGCAAAGGAAGTGACCTCATCATCTGATAATTAATGCTGCTTTTATTCCACCATTGTAGGTGTGAAGTAGGCTATATCGTGGCACAAGAAGGGACCTCATCATCTGATACTGAATGCCAAAGCATTGTCGTCGGTGTGGTGATTGCTGTCAGTTTACTGATTACTGCCATCCTGGTAGTTACTGTGGTGGCAGTTGTCAGGAGGAGGAGACATGGTATACAATATTTACATTTCAATTCTTCATTTTCTGTATATAAAGTGCAGAACTACCAAACACAATAGTTTCTGAGACACTTCATCCAAACATAACACTCAAACATTTCAAACTGACTTGTGTGTGTGTGTGTGTGTGTGTGTGTGTGTGTGTGTGTGTGTGTGTGTGTGTGTGTGTGTGTGTGTGTGTTGTCATGACGAACATATAGAACATATGATGTTCTTCCTTGTGTTGTAGAAATGAGAAAGATCCCAAACATGAGGAGTTGTGAGGGGATCCCTCTTGACCAAGCTGAGAAGACATGAGGAACCTGACATCACTGTCTCTGTGTCTTAGAGTGATATAGTGTAAGGTGCTGTGCAAAACTACTTTAATCAAAACACATGTGGTTCCATACAGATCACCCATTTTAACTTTTTTATGAAAATGTGTCCTTAAAAAGTCTATGACTGTGTTCCACCATGAATTGAAAATAGAGTAGATTGAACAAAAGCTGATTCTTACCTGACTTACAACATCTTGTGCGCAAGGTTTTGCTCTCAGGATGTTCTACAATTTGGATGGTCAGAATTCTCACCAAAATGTTGGATGGACACCCAACCAGACATGAATCTTACCGGTAGATTCACATACACATACATAAAATACTGTATCTGATGCTCCATTGTGTGTTTTTGTGTTTCAGCTGTAAATGTGGAGTAGTAATTAGCATCATGCACACATCAGAGCAGCTGTTGCCTTTCACCCAGTGAACCATTATGGAGCTCCAGGGAGACTGCTGCCTCCCACTTCTCTTATGCCTGCTCATCTTGGTTTGGATGGATCTCGTGTTTCTCAGCAACTACAAGTTACAACTAGCCTGGGCCCATCCATACTGCCTGTGATGCTATACTGAACTTCGCATTCAAGTCAGTCTGGCCAACCTGCCTATTCTCGGCTGTTCCTTTCCCTGAAAAAACGGGCACCAATGAGAAATGAACGCTACGCATGCATCAGTGGTCTGATTGGTTGTAGTTCTGTACAGTAGTACACAGAGGCATTGGAAAGACACCCATTGATCCCGCCTCAGAATTTCCTGTCTGTGGGAGGTTTGCCAGACCAAGCTCCGTCTACGAGCTGAGGAACTCTCAAGGATGAGACTAATTCAGTCTCCATGAAGGTCCTTCTCACACAAGGTAGAACCCTGCAGACTGCTGTGCAATACACTGGACACAATGACAGTAAATGTGCTGATCTCTGGAAAGGACATTTGGAAAGTCAAACAAAGAAAACAGGATTGATACAGGATTAGTACAGGATTCAAACAGGATTGGTACTGCATTGGTGCAGCATTGATACAAGATCGATACAGCATCGATACAGGATTGGTACAGGATTGGTACAGGATTGGTACAGGATTAATACAGGATTGGTACAGGACTGGGAGGAACTGGACTGAACTGTAGTACTCAGTATGCAGTGCCACCCCCCCCCCCCCCAACGCCAGACAGACACGCTGCTTCTGTGCATGCCACCTACTTTATCATTAATATTCATACATGCTTACGACACCCTTTTTGCATGTACTCAATAGCAATTTATGGTTAATATTCATACATGCATACAACAGCCTCTTTGCATGTAGTAGGTAGTATACTTCATTATTAACGTGTATACGTGTATGTGTACGTGTATAAATTAGAATCAGTTGTGCATCTACAGTATACCTGTCAGTAGAGTAACGGAAATATACATGTTAAGGCCATAATGCAATACCATTGCTATCATAGGCCAATAACCACTACTCAAAGCATAGCATTATCATTACTGTGCATTATTTATTTAATGTGCAAAACCGTAACTCACACTGCATATCACACTGCATAGGCGTAGTAGCCACAGGTGTGCTGGGGTGGGCCTGTGCCCACCCACTTGTCAATCAGAATGCTGTATAAGTTTCACTGACTTTTACAGTAAGAAAAATAAGCTATGTTTGTTGGGCTAAGCCCACCTGATTTTGTCCTGTTCTGGGCCCACCCATTTAAAGATTCATGTCTAGACCCCTGTCACACTGCATATAAAACCTATCCTATTCTTTTTGCAAATGTATATAGCACCTCAGATCGGTGTACCCTCTGTGTAGTTTTCTATGCACTTAACAACAGTAGCCTCAGCATACTCCATGTTTTGTTCTGTCATTAAATCAAATGACATGAAAACTTTGCTCATTTGCCTAAATATTACACAGGCATCTGCATATTCATGAGTTTGTGTGTTGTGTATTTAAATATAGAAAGACAAAATAACAAAGGCATGTTAAAAACAAACAGACATATTGTACAAGAGCCAAATAAACTCACACATTTCATACCATACTGGATTTAGCTGCCTATCTGTTGTGAGTCTCTTCACTGTATTTTTTAATGAAAGCATTTTGTATTTGGAAAATGGGGACTGTAGCTGTACACAAGTTCAGCAGAAAGCAGACAGGGTAGGGCATGCCCTTTTTTGGCCAAGGTTATTTCTTTTCGTGGGTTGTCGCATGTGCCCCACCCATTAAGTTATGAATGTTGAGATATGAGATAGCAACAATTGCCGGAAAAGGCTACGCATGAAACAGGTAAGGTCTTTACAGAGATATGCTGTATATACGCTCATATCAGAACTGGTGTTTAAGTTTTCCCAGCTGAGAATGTTATATTTTTCTACTATGTTACGGTGATGATACAGCTTGGTTTTTCGCGCTTGTTATAGTATGTTAAATGTATGCTTCCCGTGTCCAAAACCTACATTTGGCATAACATTCTGGCTTTTGCCCCCCGTGGAACATTTGATATAGTTTGGTGTCAGAACCCCACAATTTGTTTATTTCAAAGCTCACAGTTATGCATGATGACTTAGTTAAAGTTAGTGTAACTAAAAATAAGTCAACTATGTTTCACCTAAAATATATGAGGTCGTTTGCTCAATTCCACTCTACCTCAAACAAGTCAAACTAGTTTCCAGAATAGCACCAGGCACTATAATGACCGCTTTAGCGGCGGCTATAATAAGCCAGCATCATCTGACTGTTCCCTACTAGAGAATTTTCTCTAAGGCTGGAGAAATTGTGACTGAAATCATCAGTTGTGGAGCAAATACTCTTCTTAAATAAAAAACTTGAAAAGGGCATCCCTGTAACACAAACCACACCCCAAAAAGCAGCAACCAACTTATGGACACCCCCATCACCCCCTTGTTACACCAAACAAAAAAAGGCTGCTTTCTTAGTGAAGGTTAATGCACACATTTAAAAAAAAACTTTAAGTCACAGGTTCATAAAACATCAAGTGAAACTAAATTGGTTAAAAAAAACAGTTGTAAGCGATCCCTTTAATGTTCTGTCGGCATATAGTAGGGGGAATTATCAACAAAAAAGGGCCAAATCGTTACGCGGTGGATAGAAGCACCAAAGTTGGTATAGATATTCTTTAGGATGTATCTCATCATTTCAGAAGGGGTGCCCAAACAAGATGGCTGCCAAAAACGACCCAAACATAACAAAATGTTACATAGCTTGGATATTTTGGCTCCTTCTGCCATTTAGTTTTTTTGCATGTGATGTATATAGACTGCCATCAATAAATATGTGCAATTTCATACATAAAATAATGTTTCATAAGTTTTATACAGCTTTAAAGAGGAAAAAAACGCTAAAAAAGCAGTCTGAATGAGATGACTTTTCAAATGGATCTTCATTTGAGTGGGGAATTTTTTTTAAAATACATACATATATAGCTTTAAAAACTTCCACAGGAACTTATTTCTAACTTTCAAAGAATAATTTATTGATAAAATGTTCATATGAGCAGAGATAAAGCCTTAAATTGGGACACAACTCACTGTCATAATATTATGTAAATGTTAGCACTAGCATTAGCCAATATAGACCAAGTATGCTACCCTGAAAATTATGATGCCAAGATAACTTTTACTTAGTGCAACAACCCATTTAAGTTACTAACTCATTAACAACCCCCCCCCCCCCCCCCCCAACCACCACCACCACCCCCCCACCACACACACACATACACATATAAATGTACAAATTCATAGCCCTACTGATAATATGTATTGGGAAACTCTCAATTGTTTATTTATCACAAGTAATAGCCAGCAGGTACAATAGCTGTGTTATGAGTAAACCCCTCTTGATGCTATAAGGGACGGGATTTACTGCCCATGCTAGTGTAACCGATGTCATCTGCGCTAGTCCAGCCCTGCAAACGCCCGGGCTCGAACCCACGACCTCACAACCACACAGTAACCATGGATTAGGAGGTGAAAGCTCTAGCCAGTCGCCTGAAAAGCCTAGGCTCTCGGTCAACCGACTAGGGGCGTTCTTGAAGTGTCAAGAGGGAAGCTTTTACTAACGTTCTACACGCTACGCCCTGTGCTTTACATTGCAAGTAAGTTCAGAGATGGAGATTTGGATGAGTTCTTTTCCCATTAGAACAACATTTATCCCCCTGCTCTCTACAAAGAGGGTAAACTCAATTTGCCATCACAGAAATCTGATCTGCTTGGACTAATAGCTCCTGAAACGTACTCGCGTGTGCCTTCCGTGATTGATGTCAAGATCATTGATGGGGCTGCCATTGTGTATTCTTTACCTGTTGATAAGGCATCCACCTTTGGTCAGTATGCCAGTGAGGTCATTGTGCCATGGATGAAGCATCAGCTGAAGACATGCAACAGGCTTGACATGGTTTGGGATGTGTATATAGACAACAGTCTTAAAGATTCAACACGGCAAAAGCGGGGGCAAGGCATCCGTCAGAAAGTTGGTGCAATAACTAAGCTTCCCTAGCCTGGCTAACGCGACTTATCAATGCTCTGCGAACATTGGTCTGGCCAAGCTGTGTTGTAAACCCATTTCTCAGAGGGCGGGCTTAACCCACGTGTGTGAAATGCCTGTGTTTGCTACTGGACGAAGCTTCGACCAATCACACCCCTTTGTCCTCTGACGTATACGCAGCGACAGAAACTGCTTGATACAAACAACGAGAATCGACTTGGCAACCAGTGGGGCTAACTGATAAATTAAACTTTTACCGAAGCCGGTCAGTAGCATTGCGAAAACGTCCTTTCCTGTAAGGAATGCTTCAAGGGCTGACCTTTGCTCTATTTTCAGAGAGAACTTCTCTTTGAATTCTTCCAAAACAGCAGCTACAGTTGCATTGAAATCTTGCCGTTGCTCCACGTTCGCCATGTTGACAGTGACTGAGGTAGATTTCCGGTCGCTAAAATACCGCGTCATTGCCTTTCTGAAATGCTAGATTTTCATTGGTCCCAGTTTCTCTGTTAATGTAGAAACGGTGTAGACAGGGAGCTTGGCCAGACTGACTTGCAAGCGAAATGCAAATGCAGCGGCACAGGAAGTATGGGCGTGCCCAGGCTAAAGCTTCCCCGCAAGTTCTCTGATTTTCTGAAGGACTCAAAGAACAAGGAAGAACTCTTTCAAATGTTGGCTGAGAGCATCAGGTCTACACAATTTGAGCAAGGAAAGCAAGTACATGCCACCAAAGGCAGACATGTTGTCTCATCTGGTCAATCCACTTCAGTCCCAGAGTGTGACCATGAAGAGGCAGACACAAGGGTATGCCTGCATATAACAGATGCTCTGCAAAATGGTGTGCAGAGAATTGTAGTTAGGACAGTGCAGTGGACACAGACATTGTAGTTATTCTTCTTGGAGTTTTTGGACAGCTTCTTGACAACTACCCATATGTCGATTTGTGGGTTGCTTTTGGTATGGGGCAAAACTTTAAAGAAGTACACATCAACGATCTTTTCAAAACCCTGGGGAAGGATACATGTGCAGCTCTACCAGGTTTCCACACATTCACAGGTTGTGATACAACTTCTCAATTTCAGTGCAAGGGCAAAAAGACAGCGTGGGCTGCATGAAAGTCATTTCCAGAGGTAACAGATGCTTTCATTGCTATGACTGCATGTCCTTTTCAACAGCTTAGCCAGAAATCCAACATTTTGGAATGTTGGAGAGGTACACATGTGTTCTTTATGATAAGACAACTAACCTGGACAAAGTCAATGATCTCAGGAAGGACATGTTTTCTCAAAAATGTCTGACAATGGAAAATATCCCTCCCACACAGGCTGCACTGCTACAGCATTCTAATCGAGCAGTGTACCAAGCCAGCATTTGGTCCAAAAGTATGCAGGCTATTCAGTCAGTGACTCCAGACAAATATGGATGGACCAAAACAGATGATTGCTGGACACCTTTAAGGGCACTTTTACCAGAGGCAGCCAACGTTTGTAGAGAACTGCTTAAATGGGGCTGCAAAACGGAACCTCTGTGCTCTCGAAAGTGTAGATGCAAGAATGCAGGGTTACCATGTACAGCATTATGCCAATGTGCTGGAACATGTGAATAGATATATTTCATAGTTCATTGCTTGTTTATAGTTGTAGATAGTCAGTTTGAAGTGCATATCATCTTATTTTAGGCAAATGACATAGGTAGCCATTTCACTTTTTTTTTTTTTTTGGTGGGCTTTCAGTTAGCTTCCAATAGTATGGGTGGGCATTTCTGATTCCTTTAAAAACTCACATCCTGTTTTAGAATTTTGAGACTCATTTTCCAGGATGTCTTAAGGTCATACAAAAAGTATACAGTCCAAATGTCATGCTTTTATGAGGCCGGTTTTGGTGGGTTTTGAATCAGCAAAGTATATGGGCAGCCATGTTGGATTTCTTCAAAAACTCACTTCCTGCTTAAGATTTTTGAGACAAATTTTCCAGGATGTTTTAGGGTCTCCAAAAGAGTGTATACTCCAAATTTCATGCTTTAATGAGGTTGGTTGTGGTGCATTTTGATGGGTTTGGAATCAGCTGCCAATTATATGGGCGGCCATTTTGAAATTGTTAAAAAACTCACTTCCTGGTTGAGATATTTGAGCCAAATTTTCCATGATGCCTTTAGGTTACTCAAAGAGCATATATACCAAATGTCATGATTTTATGAGGTTGTGTGTGGTGTGTTTTGAATCAGCTGCTAATTGTATGGTCGGCCATTTTGAATTTCTTCAATAACTCACTTCCTGTTTGAAATTTTTTTGGGCACCCCTTCTAGGATGTCTTAGGATCACCCAAGGGACAATTGTACCAAATTTCACGCTTCTATCCACCGCGTAACGATTTTTCACTTAATTCCCCCTACTAATAGGGAATTGTCCGTCCAAGTTTTTTGCCAAAGCAACATGTTTATATCATTCACCGCTTTTTCCCTGTGCAGCAGTGTCAGTGTACAGTTTCATCAGGTTTAAGGCTGCAGTGATTTCTGCTATCCATCAGATGGCATCGTGCTATCCGTCCCTGATGCTTTCGGGACGTTTTCAGACACAATCAGGAAGAAGTATCAAAAGCTCCACGAGGTTTCGTGTCCGTTTAAGTGCTGCACCTTTTCTAGGCTTACCCGGAAGGTGGAATGACTGAATGAATGAATTACTGAACTATTACAATTTACGAGTGACTCCTACGAATGAACGTGTCACATTGGTAATGTATTCCTTTCAAAATCGCATTTTACATTATTTTAAATGTAATGGCAATAGCCTACATAGTATGAGCCTTAAATTTGACAAAATCAATGGGTCCTCCTGTTTTTAAATACTTTGGCTGAAAACAAAGGGGTAATGCTGCCCGTTTTGGATTTCTGACTATAGCCTAATCAGCAAGTGCGACGCAAAATTGTGCACTTCCTGACTGGTTGTATTAGGCTACTCTGTAAACGGCAACAGACTACAGCAACCAAAGGGGGAACTTCCACATGTAACGGCGACCGATCACTGCGACAAGTGCCGCCAGGGGCGATTTTAGCATCTGGTCTTTAGGGGTGCCCGGCCCCCAGTGCTTATCACACAACACTATTAGGCTATTATATATAATATATTATTCATTTTGCACTGAGCCAGGGGGTGCCGAGCAGTTTTACCGGGGTGCCTTGGCACCCCTAAAAATGGTCTAGATTCGCCCCTGAGTGCCGCTATTAAAATTGTCTTCTTAATATGTAAAAACGGGGGTTTGAAGACTGTGTTCTAGCCTACTTGTGTGATACAGAGACCTACTCATTTTAAAACGGACTTTTGAAACTCTTTAGAGAAGTTTAGTGAGTTAGCTATATGTCGAGTTCGACAGGAAAAAGGAAGCGCTCAAGCAGAATGGAGTCTGTTGTAAGGCACAGCACGCATTAGACTACAACACAAGAAGAGAGCTCTGCATTAATTTACGACATTTATTTAAGACTACTCAATCTGCTGAAACCGGACTAATTTGCACTTCTATGATATTTTCTAACTTATCTTCGGAAGCCTCCATTAAACTGACCACTAAACAATGTCACCTATAACAAACAACTATGTTGTAATCTTCTTGTGTATGTCTGTTTGGTGTGTGTATAATGTATGTGTATGCCTTTATATTCTCATGTCATCATTACTGCATAATCACACATAATTTATGTGCAGTAAATTGTTTGCTTCTTTAATATCATCATAACATGACAGGTGCATAATCTGCATATCATACAATATGCCTGTAGAATGGCACTGACAAAGGCGTCATTTTACAAAAGTTTTATTAAACGAACAAGATAACAGGTGTACATGCTGTGTGAGAGTACTCACGTACGTGATGTAACCACGTGATGACATCATTCTACATCCCCCTTCTTTAGTATAGATAGAACATTGGTATGAGAAAACATATCATATTCCTGTGAGAGTGAATCTACTGTGACGAATTAACAATTAGTAAAATAACTTTCAATGACATCACATAACAGATCTAATTTGAAAATGAACTTATGCCTGGCTTGCAAATATATCTACATTTCAACATAAAACATAGGAAACTATGAAACCATCAGCTTCAGAAAATGTCACGACTCACAAGCAGTCTCTGTACTGTACTGGGGAAACAGTATTACGGTTTATTTTTATTTTATTTTATTATTATTATTATTATTTTTTTTATCTAACTGTCGTACTTGGGATTAGGCTTCAGGAGTCTACCAAACCTGGAACGGGCCAGGGAGGGCTCAGTGACTTGTGTTGAATGCATGTCTCTCCATTGTGATGTTTGTCTGTGGACTGCAGAGGTATCTGAACTTTCTTGTTAAACATTCTGGATCCTCCCGTGACTCTGCCGGCCCGGACGGATCTCCAACCCCTCGTCATTCAGTTGAGCCGGTGCATAGGTGAACGTGCGTTCCCTTTCGATAGCCAACAGTAGTCCACGAAATCACGCTTCTAACTAAATAATCACTTGATCTAACTGGGCCTATGTAGAGTGCGACAGGAACATTCGTTTCCGATGCTTTACTGCTGACACCATGTAGAATGGCACTGACGAAGGCGTCATTTTACAAAAGTTTTATTAAAGGAGGTAACAAGATAACAGGTGTACATGCCGGTGTCTTGGCTGTGTGAGAGTACTCACGTCCGTGATGTAACCACGTGATGACGACATCATTCTACAATGCCCTATGTATGTTGACCAGAACAAAACATTTTGTGTGTCAACACACCTGGTTAAAGCAATTCAATCTGCTAACATACAGTGTTTAAGGGCCAGAGGCTTGTAGGCTTGTACATTTGCTGATGTGGCCATTGTAATTATGGACATCCTAAAAAAAAAAAAAAATGCCCAAATGAGAAATTAGAAAAGAGTGCAACAAGAGTGACTTTTTATGTACTTAACAGATGCTCTGACGGAACAGGGAGGCATGACTGAGGGAGACGTCATATTGAAGTTGCTGATTACAGCCCTGATCCTCCTGACTGTGTCTAAGGTCTCATCTGCATGTGGAGAACTAGAGTATTCCACAGGACAAAAGTGCTGCCCCATGTGTTGGCCTGGTAAGAAGCTGCACTCTGTCTGACCTGACTCTTTTTACAGCTTCCCTTCATATTACATTAGTGACATGAAAATATTTTTTAAAAATCCACTTACGTACTTATTTATTTACTTAAAAGGTTTCTATGTACAAAGACACTGCACTGAGGGCATCATTCCCAAATGTGTTCCATGCCCACCACTGAAGCGCCAAATGGACTGGAGGCATGTAGGTCCTGCACAGTTTGTAACTCCAGTAAGTGAAACATTGAAATGTATATAATGTTGTTATATGCCAATCTCACGTTTTGTTTTCAGGTTTTACCCTTTGAATTTAATCTTAATGAATTTAATTATACAGAGACATGTTCTAACGTGTAGCCTACCGCTTTACTGAACCACTGGTGAGCTTCCTGTGGGTGCTATTAAATACATTCCCCACTGCTATATATAAGCTTATTTATAAGATTATTTTATCACTGCATTTAGTATATGACTAATGTGCACTAACAGTAGAATGACCTTGCTGAGTTGCAAGTGTTGCTTGACTAACCGCAGAACAAATTGGACTAAAGATGCTACAATGAAAATGGAGAAGGAATTTTGCAGATAACAACTTCTTACAGATGAAGTGGTAAGAGAGGAACTACCTTGATGTGACCTGGCTCACCAGATGGCTGAGAGAAGGATCGGGGAAAATAGCAGTCTGACATTTCAAATGTGTTGAGCTATAAAACAGCTGGGCCAGGGAAAGACAGCCAGTCCGACTTTGTGCCCAGCTGAGACACTTATCGGTTAGGGAATGATAATCAAACCTAGATCTCTGTAATGTTTTATCCACCTAGTGATTTTATGTAGAACAAACTGTTTATTCGTAAAATGATCATTTGCATTCAGTGACTTTCTTCAAGGAAAAAAATTTTGAAGACTCGCAACAACAGTTTTTTTTTTCCTCAGTTTATTTTTGTATTATCGTGTGCGCATTCCTTGTGTTTCATATTGCAGCTGATATGTTTTACTAACCATGACCTGTATGATGTTCCGCTAAGGTGCAGGACTAAGAGTGAGGACAGCATGCACCCCATCCTCAAACACACTCTGTGAGCCTCTGGAGGGATACTACTGTACTGACCCAATCAAAGATGGCTGCCGAGGAGCTGTGGAACACACAAAGTGCTTACCGGGGCAGTACATCAAACAGAAAGGTGAGGAAACCCATCCTAGCCAATTAGTTAGCGATAACAGAGGTGACCGATTCTGTGGAAAAAAATGGCGAGGTGGAGGCTTCGTGAAGCAGAGTGGAATTGCCTTCGCCGAGTCATTATTTCCATGGAACAGGTCACCTTGAAGGCCGTTATCCTGAAAATCTCCCATTTGCATCTACAAAACATTTTAATCCACAGTTCTCTATTTAAGATAGAATTTGCACAAACTACCAAAATAACCACTTGATTTGCTGCTTTATAGCACACGTTAGGAAAAAGTAGAGTGTGGAATACACAGTCATTTAACTGTTAGTTTGGGTACTAGAGTTGTTTATTCAGAAACTCATTGATATGGAATGACATTTCTCTTGTGATCTACCTCAAAGGCAGTCAGTTATTGCCCACCTCATCATCCATTCAGGAAAGAGAACTGCATTGTTAAAAGACAATTTAAAACAGACAGGAGATTAATAAGTGCTTGTGTGTGTGATGGACACAGGTACAGCATCCTCAGACACTGTATGCAGTGAGTGTGTTGGTGAAACATACTCAGATGGATCATTCACATCCTGCAGACCACACACACAGTGAGTGCATTTAATCATGTACTTGTGAGTTGTGTTTATACTCATCCTACTGGTCAAGTTAGAGATAGACTCTCATCTCATATTTTTATCCCACCATTGTAGGTGTGAAGTAGGCTATATCGTGGTACAGGAAGGGACCTCATCCTCTGATACTGAATGCCAAATGATTTCCAACAATGTGGCGATTGCTGTCAGTTTACTGATTCTTGCCATCCTGGTAGTTATTAATGTGGTGGCAATTGTCAGGATGAGGAGACATGGTATGAAATATTTACATTTCGATTCTTCTTTTTCTGTATATAAAGTGCAGAACTACCAAACACAATGGTTTCTGAGACACTTTATTCAAACATAACTCTTAAACATTTCGCACATATGATGTACATTAGTCATGTAAAACAATTTGTCTTTTTGTCTTTCAGTCAAAAGGAAGAAGAAAGAGGTGTCATCTCCTTACAATTTGTTATTATTCTATATAAAATAGATGGATTGAATATATTGATGAGGCAGTAAATGTTGAATTACATACTGAGTAGTTACAGCTCTCCCTAATCTATTTTTTTCTCAGATCCAGCCAGATCCTTCCCTGTGTTCCACTAGCTCTACGCTTGGAGCATCGGTATGTAAAAAGGTTACCCTTTATCTCCCAAAAATAATGAATAATCAATCATTCACCTGAGGAGTTTCAACAAGCTCACTGTGACATCCCCAGTGATGTAGTCATGTCCCACATGAGTCAAGGTGTTCTAGCTCCCTGGTCACCCTCCCCAACATGGTTAATCTAAAACCCAAACATGGAATTAATTCTACTGTATTTGTTTTTTTTAGACAAACGACAGATTTATAAAAAGGTAAGGGGCATCAGTTGGATATATTTGGATACCCCTTCTTTGTGCATGTTTGCATGTGTGCGTGTGTGCGTGCGTGCATATATGTGTGTGTGTGTGTGCACGTGTGTGTGTGTGTGTGCAGGGTTGTAGTGGAGGGTACACCCAAGTACACAGAGTTCACTCACCTCTCAAATCTCAGAAATAGAGTTTGTCCACTTCTGAGGAGAGTTTATCTATGTCCATTTACTTCTTAATACAGTTTATGCACCAAATACAACTTTTGCCATTACAAAATCACACTACAAAATGAATATTTACAATTTGCACTAGGGACCATTTACAATACCACTTGTATTGTTCAAACATATTTTAAATATCTTTTTAAAACATCTGCCAACCTCACTGTCATCACCTAATTCATAGTTTACTCACCTCTTATTTTACCACTACACCCGTGTGTGTGTGTGTGTGTGTGTGTGTGTGTTGTCATAGTGAACATATACAACATATGATATTCTTCCTTGTGTTGTAGAAATGAGAAAGATCCCAAACGTGAGACAGTGGAGGAGATCCCTCTTGACCAAGCTGACAAGACGTGAGGACCCTGAGATCACTGTCTCTGTGTCTTAGAGTGATACAGTGTAAGGTGCTCTGCAAAAATACTTCCATCAAAACGCATGTGGTTCCATCCAACTCATACCTATTTTAACTGTTTTTTATGAAAATGTGTCCTTAAAAAGTCTATGACTGTGTTCCACCATGAATTGAAAATAGAGTAGATGGAACAAAAGCTGATTCTTACCTGACTTACAACATCTTGTGCGCAAGCGAGTGTTTGCTTTCATATCAGGATGTTCTACAATTTGGATGGTCAGAATTCCTGCCAAAATGTTGGATGGACACCCAACCAGACATGTTAGCATCATGCACACATGCACACATCAGAGCAGCTGTTGCCTTTCACCCAGTGCACCATTATGAAGACTGCCCCGCCACCCGCCACCCCGCCACTACCTGCTCATCTCAGTTTGGACCTTGCACCTGTGTGGCTCGCCAACTACAAGTTACAACTAGCCTGGACCCATCCATACTGCCTGTGATGCTATACTGAACTTCACGTTCAAGTCAGTCTGGCCAGCCTGCCTATTCCCGGCTGTTCCTTTTCCTGAAAAAACGGGCACCAATGAAAAACGAACGAGTGATCTGATTGGTTGTAGCTCTGTCCAGTAGTACACAGAGGCACTGAAAAGACACCGGTTGATCCCACCTCTGAGAACTTCCTGTCTGTGGGAGTTTGCCAGACCAAGCTCCGCCTACGAGCTCGGGAACTTTCAAGGGTGAGACCATTTCAGTCTCCATGAAGGTCCTTCTCACACAATGCAGAACCCTGCAGACTGCTGTGCAATACACTGGACACAATGACAGTAAATGTGCTGATCTTTGGAAAGGACATAAGGAAAGTCAAACAAAGAAAAGAGGATAGAGACTGGATTGATATAGGATTGAAACAGCATTGAAACAGAATTGGTACAGGATTGAAACAGGATTGATACAGGACTAGTACTGGATTGATACAGGATTCAAATAGGATTGTTACAGTACTGGTACAGGATTGGTACAGGATTGAAACAGGATTGATACCGGACTAGTACTGGATTGTTACAGGATCGGTACAGGATTGATACAGGATTGGTACAGGACTCGTACAGGATTGGTACAAGATCGATACAGGATTGGTACAGGACTAGGAGGAACTGGACTGAACTGTAGGACTCAGTACTGGACTGCAGTGCTCCTGTCATCAGCCCATTGCACAGTGTTACATTTTTCTGCCCTTCTTATGGTTCCACACATACAGCAGCACTGTAGTCAGCAGCAGTAGCGGCTCGTGGGTAGAAAAAAAGGTAGGGCAGATAGGCTGATGACCGAGTTTATTACAATTAACTCATAACATGCACTAAAGAGCGCGTATGCCACTAACTTTAAAAAGCAACCTTGATGGGGAAAATGCGCGCACCTACACGCACCTCACCCATACCTACGCACAAAATAAAGGGAAAAGGAAAAACTGTCACCTCAGAAACGCGAACAGGGGGCAAAATTGGTTTACTGGTGGAAAGTAAATAATCAAAAACATTGTATAACACGCCTGAAGACGCTATTTGCCTGAAATATATGTGTGTGATTAAGTAAAACTTGTTTTTTAAGTGAATCGTGGTTACTTGTTTGCAAGTACAGGCATGCTTTTGGCAAAAATATCTTTAGCCTATATTAATAAAGCCAAAGGAAATCTTGAAGTAACATAACTAAAACCCTGGCTTTTGTTATTAATGTACTGTATCACATTCGTGCATGATGTGACATTTATTGTCGCTACATGGGCAAAGAACCGTAGCAGTAGAGTAGAGTAACTTGTAATTCCTAAAGGGAAACTAACGTGAGACAAGCGGACTGTTTCGAACACACACACTGTAGCCCTAATGGAGCTGTGCTGCGATGTTAGCATTCTCTAGCATGGCTAGTTTTATAGCACAACTAAGATGTGACTTGCTAGGCTCGTGTTTTTCACCTTTTTTGAAAAAATGCTTTATGTCACACACACCTACACTGCTCCAAATACCCCCTTGTCCACCCATGATGGAAGAACGAAAGAACAGGCATGAAAAACAGAACATTTTATTTCGTTCTGGACAACCATAGAGCCTTTCTATCATACCACGAACGTGAAAATGTCTGATTGATTAAATGGCCTACCCTTGTCCTTCGTTTGCTAAACGATATGTATGTCTGGCTTATAGGTCCAAGACTTCATACTGTCAATTTAGTTCCTATATCGAGTCGCTCGAAAGAGTTCTCCAAGAGAAACTCCACGCTATTGCAAGCATGTTCGGTCGCCATGGTTTAAACCTATATACAGTCGATGGTTTAAACTGTACTACTGACTGGGTGACGTGCGGAGTAATATAGACAGTAGAAGGCTGACATACAGTGAAGGATCTTTTCCGGGTAGGGCAGAATAAATTCTGCCCCGTGGGCGTCTACAAACCCGCGCTTTTTCCTTTGGCTTTTTCTGCAGTGTTCTCTGCGTCTGCGCACAGATTTACATAGACTGACAATAGGGAGCTGGGGCAGCGAAATCCTCTGCCCCTCTAGCGATAGAAGTCAACGTAATAGCAGCTACAGTGTGGCGGTGATCAAGACAAGCAAGAAAATCGGCAAACTTTTCTCTTACAAATTCTTAATAATGTTTAACAAAACATAAGATTCTCGTTCGCATTGCATTTATAAAACAACATTTTATTTACTATTAATCAATGGATCTAGTTTTCTTAGTGGATGAATCTTTGGGAGGGCTCTGCCCCACCTGCCCCAATGAAGCAGCCGCGCCTGGTCAGCAGCACTTTATGGCTAATATTCATACATGCATACAACAGCCTCTTTGCATCTACTCAGCAGCACTTTATCATTAATATTCATACATGCTTACAACACCCTTTTTGCATGCACTCAGTAGCGATTCATGGTTAATATTCCTACATGCATACAACAGCCTCTTTGCATGTAGTAGGTAGTATACTTCATTATTAATGTGTATACATGTATGTTCATACAACTTTGTTATGCAGGGGTAATGAGCCTGAATCTGCTGAAAAATATAAATTAGAATCAGTTGTGCATCTAATTAGAATCAGTCATGCATCTACAGTATACCTGTCAGTAGAGTAATGGAAATATACATGTTAAGGCCATAATGCATTCCATTGCTCTCATAGGCCAATAACCACTACTCAAAGCATAGCATTATCATTACTGTGCATTATTTATTTAATGTGCAAAACCGTAACTCACACTGCATATCACACTGCACAGGCGTAGCCACGGGTGGGCTGGGGTGGGCCTACCCCCCCCACTTGTCAATCAGGCCCATAAAAGAAGAAGGCATTAATTAAAAGTAATTACTGTAATTGACTGTTACAGTAAGAAAAATAAGCTATGTGTGTTGGACTTGGCCCACCTGATTTTGTTCTGGGCCCACCCAGTTAAAGAGTCATGGCTGTATATAAAGCCTATTCTTTTTGCACATGTATATAGCACCTCAGATCTGTGTACCCCCCCCCCCCCCTCCACCCTTTATTTTTCCTTTATTTTTATCTTCAAAATTTCAATCTGTGTTGTAATATTCTGTGCTGTACATGTCTGCACTGGAGAAGGAGCTGCTTTTAATCTCACTGTACATGTGTGTAGTGACAATGAAATGCACTCTATTCTGTTCTAATATTGTGTAATGCATAGTTTTTGGTACTGTGTGATGCATTTTGTAGTTTTCTATGCACTTTACAACAGTAGCCTCAGAATAGTCCAGGTTTTGTTTTGGCATTAAATCAAATCATATGAAAACTTTGCTCATTTGCCTAAATGTTAAACAGGCATCTGCTTATTCGTGAATTTCTGTGTTGTGTATTTAAATGTGTAAAGACAAAATAACAAAGACATGTTAAAGACAAAAAAATGCATATTATTGTACAACTGGCAAATAAATTCACACATTTTATATCATACTGGATTTAGCTGCCTAGCTGTTGTGAGTCTCTTTACTGTATTTTTAATGAAAGCATTCTGTATTTGGAAAATGGGGACTGTAGCTGTACACAAGTTCAATAGAATGCAGACATGGTTTCATGCATAGCCTTTTCTGGCAATTGTTGTCTGATGGACCTGTGTGCACCTTGTACACCTGTGTACACCTTGCACCTGTGCGTCTCACCATCCATACTGCCTGTGATGCTATACTGAACTTCACGTTCAAGTCAGTCTGGCCAACCTGCCTATTCTCGGCTGTTCCTTTGCCTGAAAAATCGGGCACCAATGAACAACGAACGCTACGCATGCATCAGTGGTCTGATCAGAACTGTGCACCTTATACCTCCCTTTTTATTCTTTAATCTTTTACTTGCACTGTTATTTGTTTTAACAGCCTGGCAGCCTATTTGTTCTAAAAGGCTGGTGTGGGGGCTTGAAAATGGTTTAAGCAGATTTCCTTTCAAGTGCCTTCGATTACCATAAGAAACAACTTAAACTATACTCACCTGCTACTTGCCTAATTAACAATATCAGCTACGTACACTAACAACTACGTCCTATCACTACAACTTAATAGGCCTATTGATACACTGATATAATAATAATAATATAATAGGCTAATCTAAGCAACACGGACTAACTAACTTACTAATATACTACCAATGCTGACGAAATAACTAATAAACTAACTGTCGACTATCACTTTATAAATCTGTCCAACGCACACTCCAACCTCTCAACACCAAACGTCAACACAAAACCCACGAAGTGCCGCAAATTTCCAACCCATGTTATGCGGAAGTGATACTCTAGCTGAACCAATGACGTATCACACAGAATCTGAAGCTCCATTTGTCATCAGTCACGTGCTTTTACATCACCGATACAAGCCCCAACCCCGTGGCTTCGTCTGTCACGCCCTTTTTGCTCGACGCAAGCGCCGATGCCTTACTTCAGATGTCCCATCACTAACTCAGATGGAACATTCATATTCTGCAGAACACACACTCAGTACGTTCACTCAGAAGTTTCCACCCTGGCCAAGGAGCACACACAAAGCTATTTACTCATGTAAATATAACTGTGTGATATCCATGGGTGTGGGCTGTTGAGGAGTTGTGGTATATGTATGCACAGAAAGAAGAAAACATGGAATAAATAAACAAGGTAAGCCTAAGCTCCTTTGGTGCATTGTAACTGTGAGATTAGTATAGTATTAGTAATGCCCTGATCATGCATTTACTGCAGTAAATTCAAGTGAATATTTCTGCCCACTATTGGCTATATATTTGAAATGCTCATCTTGCATGTATTTGTTTCACAGACAAACTCTCTGCAGGTCAGGAGACAAGGTAGGGCTAGCTGTAGCAACAGCAATTTACTCACTTCATTCACTACAGCTCATTCCTATTTCTGCGTGTTTGCGTCCATTTTTATTGTTGCTCTAAAAATATTGTTTTTAAACAAAGTCATTGGTCTGAGAATAGTCTAAATGGCTTTTATCAACATTATAATGGACTTATTAAGCAGTAACTTGACAACTCAGTATCCGCCTGAACTTCAGCCTGAATTGACCATTACTACCTGCAAAACTAAAACCAACTAAACACTGCGAGGAGGCTGACGTGTAAGCTTCCACAGTGCCCACGAGGTGGCAGTAGGCTTAAAAACTAAGCAGCTCTGTGTCGCCTAATATGTGCAAGCCTGTTCACCAGGTGACAGTAGGTTGTTGTAGAAACAGGCGAACTTCCACTTTTGTAGCCCTGCTTTCTTTTACATACTGTGGTGTTTACCCACAAGGTGAAATGTCGGAATTACTCAACTACTATAATTTACAAAGGATAAAAGTGACTTGTATAACATCTCCTGAGAATTGAAGTGGCACATTGGTAATGTAACCCTTTTTAAATCGCTTTCTATAGTATTTGAAATATAATGGCAATACATAATAGGCCTACAAGTCTTAAATTTGACTACGTAAATGGATCCTCCTGTTTTTTAGTAATTTGGCTGAAAACAAAGGTCGTAATGTTAAAAGGCGCCAGCTCTCCGTTTTGGATTTCTGACTATAATCAACAAGTGCGACGCAAAACATTGTGCTCTTCCTGATTGGTTGTATTATATAAGCGACAGCAAACATAGGCTATAACAAGGTAAGAAAAGCTGACATTTATTTACGACTACTCAGTCTTTGCTGAACCCGGGCTTGTTTGCACTTCTATAAGGTTGTTTTCTACGTTTTATATTCAGAAGCCTTGATGAACCTGACAAAAGATCAAGTTTCTTTTCCCCTTTCACCATGTTCATTATTTCCTTAAACCAGCCATGTGTCTATGGCCATTTTGGGCTGCATTGTAGTATATGAAGTCACAGGATGAGGCTTTGAGACTTTATTTATATTTGCCTCCTGCTTAGGAATGGCCATGCTTTGTTATTGTTTTGGTTCACACACACACACAGGCGCGCGCGCGCACGCACACACACAGGCGCGCGCACAAACACAAAGGGAGGGGGGTATTTGATGCCTTTTTTTAAACTTGCGGTTTTGTTTGCTCAAAGCCTCAACTACAACGCCCTGTGAGCACTTCTAGCAATGCTAAGGGGGGTAGGTAGGATTTCAGCACGCATCCACAGGGGAAACAAAGACACTGTTTAAATGTGCAGTAAGTTTACGTGCATTTTAAACGAATAAATGAATATGAAGTAATATATATGAAGTAATGAATATGAAGGTTTCTGGAGTAGGGACACTTCAGCCACACACACACAGACTTACAAGCACAAGGCACCTAGGTAAAGATTGAATTACATGTTAAGGAAGATTAAAGATAATAATGACATTGAACATTTTCTAATCCGAAAGATTTTTTATTTAAAAATATAATTTGTTCTGCAGTTTTAGGACTGAGCCTGCTTCTTTTCTTGCTTCTCATGCCTTTGAAAAAATCCTTTCACAGGGAACACTTGTTGCAGGGAAACAAAGATATTTTTTGACAGTATATATAAATTGGGAAACAATGCAGCCCTGTCTTTCCAATAATTTAGTGGGCAGTAACATAACTCACTTTATCACCGATCCAGATGTGACATTGTGTGATTTGTTGCCAACCTTGTCAATCGGCCCAGTTGAAAAACTCACAAAACCTTCGTGTCGTCATAGTCACGTTTTGAAAACAAGATTTAAAGCAGTGTTTCGAAACACTTACGATTCGGGATCTCGCCACTGTGTTGAAACGTGTGTTTCGTAAGTGCCATCCCTACTTCAGACACACACACCCCTTACACACACAACAGACTCATACAAGCATGAGGCATCTAGGTAAAGAGTTGGTTAGTAGAGATTAGTTTTGTTAGGAAAGGAACAGCGATTTAAATTTTGGATCTACTACCTACTTCAAAGGTAGCTAGTTATAGAAACTTAATGCCCACATCATCAGCCAATCAGAAAGGAGAATTCCATTGTTAAAGAAGATGGGGGGCTTTGGCCAGGGACCTGTGACAAGTAAAGAGGCTAAATAAAATGTGCTAGTTAAAAAGTGCATTTAAAACACAGGGACGCCGGTAGCCTATCTAATGGTTATATTTTGTTTTAGTGACGTCTATGTAGGTGCCAGGCTGCTGAGGATGTTTCTGCCAGTGTTGATCATACTGGCCATGTACCTGCCTGGGCCCTGTGTGATATGCTCACACACATGCAGTCCTGCTGAGTATGAGGTGATGGGGGAATGCTGCCCAATGTGTGGCCCTGGTAAGCCTGACCTACAGTACATTACTGTGTATGTGTAGCCCTGGTAAACCTGACCTATGACCATGTTTACTACTGTGTCTGTTGCACCATGTATATTCCAGGATCTCATGTGGTCAGACACTGCACAGAGCACACCAGTACAACATGTGCTCCATGCCCCCCGTCTACCTACACTGATGCACACAGTGGGTTGGAGTCGTGTAGAAAGTGTATGGTTTGCGACTCAAGTAAGTCTCACCATTGTTTTTATATTTATGTCTTTCATCATTTTTTTTTCATAATTTTCATTGCAAAACTCGAATGTAGAACTGCACAGAAAGTAGAAATTGCACAGAGTTCTTTGTTAAGGGAAAGAAGTGGTCAGAAGAACTTTGAGAGACACTGTTGTAAATAACTTTCCATGGCAGAAACTGTTGCCTACACTGTAAATCAGGTGCAAGTCTGAGAGTAAAGAGGAACTGCAGTTCCACCTCAGATACACTCTGTGAGCCTCTGGAGGGACATACTTTACCATTGCATATATTTGATGGAGTACATTTCTCTTATGACGTTGGCCTAAATATGTCTGGCATAAACTAATTGCCTTTCAACAAACTAATTAAACTTGATCCCCAGCTGCAGGGCTAAGAATGAAGAGGAACTGTACCATCTTCTCAAACGCACTCTGTGAGCCACTGCAGGGACACTACTGTAGTGACAAAGATGGCAAAGATGGCTGCCGAGGAGCTGTGGAACACACAAAGTGCAAACCAGGACAGTTCATCAATCAGACAGGTGAGGAAACCCATCCTAGCCAATTAGTTAGCGATAACAGAAGTGAAAAAATGGCGAGGAGTCATTATTTCCATGGAACAGGTCACCTTGAAGGCCATTATCCTGTATATCTCCCATTTGCATCTACAAAACATTTTAAGCCACAGTTCTCTATTTAAAGGGGTCCTTCCGTCAAAAAACACTTTTAGTAGCTCTATTTACAATGTGGTGGGTCACAACAAGCAGTATATGCACGCAGCATTCCAAGACGGGAAATTCGACCCTCATGGTTTTACTGGTCATTGAAGGGTCGAGCTAACCAAAACGAGCGGATCAGAGCATGCTAAACCTATCTTTGTCACTAGGTCGTAAGCCCCGCCCAGAGCCATGTATGGCAAGCCCACATCCCAAAGGATTGGTGGACAGAAGCTAGGTGAGCGAAAGACAGCGAATTTGCCCAATCAGAGGTGCCTTATTGACACGTCATGGATATTCATGAGGGACACCGGAAAAACCAGTCGTTCAACCACTAGACCTGTTATAGCTTACAGAAAACAGCGTCAAACAAGAGATCTAGGACATAATTTTTCACAGAAATGACGCACAATGCATTCAACCATAGTGGCGACACAGAAATATGAATAAAAATAATGATGGAAGTTCCCTTTAAGATAAAATATGCATAAACTACCAAAATAACCACTTGATTTGCTGCTTTATAGCACACGTTAGGAAAAAGTAGAGCGTGGAATAGACAGTCATGTAACTGTTACTTTGGGTACTAGATTTGTTTATTCAGAAACTCATTGATATGGAATGACATTTCTCTTGTGATTTACTTCAAAGGTAGTCAGTTAATGCCCACTTCATCAGCCATTCAGGAAAGAGAATTGCATTGTTAAGGCAGATAAGTTACCTTAAAATAGACAGGAGATTAATAAATGCCTTTTGCGTGTGATGGACACAGGTACAGCATCCTCAGACACTGTGTGCAGTGAGTGTGTTGGTGAAACATACTCAGATGGATCATTCACATCCTGCAGACCACACACACAGTGAGTGCACTTAATCATGTACTTGTGAGTTGTGTTTATACTCATCCTACTGGAAAAGTTATAAATGGACTACTTTTATCCCACCATTGTAGGTGTGAAGTAGGCTATATTGTGGTACAGGAAGGGACCTCATCAACTGATACTGAATGCCAAAAGATTTCCCACTTTGTGGATATTGCTGTCAGTTTACTGATTACTGCCATCCCGGTAGCTTTTATTGTGGTGGCAATTGTCAGGAGGAGGAGACATGGTATAAAATATTTCATTTCGATCCTTCATTTTCTTTATATAAAGTGCAGCACTACAAAACACAATGGTCTTTGAGACACTTTATCTAAACATAACTCTCAAATATTTCACACTGACTTGCACAGTAGATGGCGCCCTTTAGTTATGTAAAACAATATGTCTTTTTGTCTTTCAGTCAAAATGAAGAGGAAAGAGGTGTCATCTCCTTACAATTTGTTATTATTCTAAATAAAATAGATCAATTGAATATATTGATAAGGCAGTAAATGTTGAACTACATACTGAGTAGTTAGAGCTCTGCCTAATCTATTTGTTTTTCTCAAATCCAGCCAGATCCTTCTCTGTGTTTCACTACCTCTACCCTCGGAGTCTCGGTATGTAAAAAGGGTACCCTTAATCTCCCAAAAATAATAAATAATCATTCACCTGAGGAGTTTCAACAAGCTCACTGTGACATAGTCATGCTCAATGTGATGTAGTCATGTCCCACATGAGTCAAGCTGTTTTAGCTCCCTGGTCACCCTCCCCAACATGTTTAATCTAAAGCCAAACATGGAATTAATTGTACTGTATTTGTTTTTTTTAGATATATGACAACTTTATGAAAAGGTAAGGGGCATCAGTTGGATGTATTTGAATACAATGTGTGTGTGTGTGTGTGTGTGTGCGTGCGTGTGTGCAGGGCTGTAGTGAAGGGTACAGCCAAGTACACAGAGTTCAGTCACCTCTCAAATCTCAGAAATAGAGTTTGTCCACTTCTGAGGAGAGTTTATCCACATGCATTTACTTCACAATACAGTTTATGCATCAATTACACCTTTTGACATTACAAAATCACACTACAAAATTCATATTTACTGTGTACTAGGGGCCATTTACAATACCACTTGTATTGTTTAAACATATTTTAAATATCTTCTTAAAACATCTGCCAACCTCACTGTGATCACCAAATTCATAGTTTACCCACCTCATATTTTACCACTACACCCGTGTGTGTGTGTGTTTGTGTGTGTGTGTGTGTGTGTGTGTTGTCATAGTGAACATATACAACATATGATATTCTTCCTTGTGTTCTAGAAATGAGAAAGATCCCAAACGTGAGACAGTGGAGGAGATCCCTCTTGACCAAGCTGAGAAGTCATGAGGACCATGACATCACTGTCTCTGTGTCTTAGAGCGAGTGTGTAAGGTGCTCTGCAAAACCACTTAAATCAAAACACATGTGGTTCCATCCAACTCACCTATTTCAACAGTTTTTGTTATGAAAATGTGTCCTTAAAAAGTCTATGTCTGTGTTCCACCATGAATTGAAAATAGACTAGATGGAACAAAAGCTGAATCTTACCTGACTCCCAACATCTTGTGCACATGCAAGTATTTGGTCTCAGGATGTTCTACAATTTGGATAGTCAGAATTCCTGCCAAAATGTTGGATGGACCCCCAACCAGACATGAATGTCAGATTCATATACACATATATAAAATACTCTATCTGATGCCCCATTGTGTTTTTTTGTATTTCAGCTGTAAATGTGGAGTAGTAATTAGCATCATGCACACATCAGAGCAGCTGTTGCCTTTCACCCGGGAACCATTATGGAGCTCCAGGGAGACTGCTGCCTCCCACTGCTCTTATGCCTGCTCATCTCGGTTTGGATGGATCTCGTGTTTCTCAGCAACTACAAGTTACAACTAGCCTGGACCCATCCATACTGCCTGTGATGTTATACTGAACTTCACATTCAAGTCAGTCTGGCCAACCTGCCTATTCCCGGCTGTTCCTTTCCCTGAAAAAACGGGCACCAATGAAAAACGAACGAGTGATCTGATTGGTTGTAGCTCTGTCCAGTAGTACACAGAGGCACTGAAAAGACACCGGTTGATCCCGCCTCTGAGAACTTCCTGTCTGTGGGAGTTTGCCAGACCAAGCTCCGCCTACGAGCTCGGGAACTTTCAAGCGTGAGACCAGTTCAGTCTCCATTAAGGTTCTTCTCACACAAGGTAGAACCCTGCAGACTGCTGTGCAATACACTGGACACAATGACAGTAAATGTGCTGAGCTTTGGAAAGGACATTAGGAAAGTCAAACAAAGAAAAGAGGATAGAGATAGGATTGGTATAGGATTGAAACAGCATTGAAACAGAATTGGTACAGGATTGATACAGGGCTAGTACAAGATTGATACAGGATTAAAATACGGTTGTTACAGTACTGGTCAGGATTGGAGTAACGAAAATATCCATGTTGATGCCATAATGCATTCCCTTGTTCTCATAGCCAATTGCCACTACTCAAAGCATAGCATTATCATTACTGTGCATTATTTATTTAATGTGTAATACATAACTCACACTGCATATCACACTGCACAGGCGTAGCCACTTGTCAATCAGGCCTACCCAATCAGAAGGCATTAATTAAAAGTAATTGACTGTTGACTGTTACAATAAGAAAAATAAGCTATGTGTGTTGGACTTGGCCCACCTGATTTTGTTCTGGGCCCACCCAGTTAAAGAGTCATGGCTAAACTCTTGTCACACTGCATATAAAACCTATCCTATTCTTTTTTTGCACCCCCCCCCCCCCCCCTATTCTTTTATCTCTTTCTTGCACGATTATTTATTCTATTCTGTGTTGTAATATTCTGTGCTGTACATGACTGCACTGGGGAAGGAGCTGCTTTTAATCTCACTGTACATGTGTGTAGTGGCAATAAAAGGCATTCTATAGTGTTCTAATATTTTATAATGCATATAGTTTCCAGGTCCAGGTTTTGTTTTGGCATTAAATCAAATGACATGAAAACTTTGCTCATTTGCCTAAATATTAAACAGGCATCCGCTTACTTAGTATTTGGAAAATGAGGCCTGTATATGCTGGTTCATAAGCACATAGCTGTACACGTAACACCTTAGCAAAAGGAATTGCTGTAAAAGTTTGCCATGGCATTCACTGGGTTGTAGCAAAACACAGCCTAACTCAAAGTTTTATGGATACAATATGTCTTTGCTTTTTATTAGTGATGTGATGTAAGGGGGGGGTAATGGCAATACATAATATGCACGTTAAATTTGACAAAATAAATGGGTCCTCCTGTTTTTAAATACTTTGGCTGAAAACAAAGGGGTAATGTTAAAAAGCGTCAGTTATCCGTTTTGGATTTATGACTATAATCAACAAGTACGACGCAAAACGTTATGCACTTCCTGACAGTGGTTGTATGTGACCGCAGTCAGCAAGCAGGGGGAACTCCAAGATGTAACTGCGACCGATCACTGCGACAAGTGCCGCTATCAAAATAGTCTAAAATGGACTTTTGAAATTCTTTAGGGAAGTTTAGTGAGTTAGCTATATGTCGAGTTCGACAGGAAAAAGGAAGAGCTCAAGCAGAATGGAGACTGGTGTAAGGGACAGCAGACATTAGGCTACAACGCATGTAGAATAAACAGGTACTTAGACACAAACCACAAGCTGTCATTTCCTTTTTGTTAAATAAGATGGTTGTGGTCGAATTGGGCTGTATCTGGCCCTTGAACATAAATGACTTTGACACTCCTTCTCCAAGCACTCTTAGCACTTTGAAATGTCAGCTTTTCCAAAGTATTTTTTTCTTTATTATGAGGTTTAGTTCTGTCATTCCACCATTGTACATGTGTTAGAAGCATGGGGATTTTATGATGGGGTAGCTGTGGGCGTCCCTTATATTTTCATTTCTGAAAGGTGGCTACCCTAATTGCAGGTGTTGGTGGCATGTTTTGAGGCCTTCAGCAGGTGGTAAGTAAGGGATACCTGCAGATGAGGTGACCAATTCAGTGGAAATAAGGGTGAGGTGGAGGCGAAGAACTCTGCAACGCGAAGCGGAGTGAAGTTGCCTTCGTCTCTGCCTTTTTTCTGTCTGGCAGGTCCTCCCTCAGCCAAAAACAACTGCACATGCCAAGCTTCTTCCAGGTCTCTTACACTAATGAGTAGTGGAATCAGCAGTCTCTACTAAAATGTAGATTCATTTGAGAGATGTTGTAATATTTTTGTGCATGTCTGTTTAGTGTGTGTATAATGTGTGTGAATAATTTAAGAAATTCCTCCACCCAGATGGTTGTCCATATCACCACCCATAATCATTTCTTCATTGGCCAATGTTGACCAACCTTCCAAACAAATCTCATGCAAATCCGCAGTGGTCATGTCCCACACAATTCCCTTTATTACCTTACATTACACTTAGCAGACGCTTTTATCCAAAGACTTACAAAAGGGGGTTGATGGATATGTATGGTTATCTATGTGTCTAGCTGAGTCTCTTCACTGTATTCTCACTGAAAGCACTCTGTAAATGAGGCCTGTATATGCTGGTTCATAAGCACATAGCTGTACACGTAACACCTTAGCAAAAGGAATTGCTGTAAAAGTTTGCCATGGCATTCACTGGGTGGCAGCAAAACACAGCCTAACTCAAAGTTCAATATATAAAGGTTCTTTACAATATGTTTTGCTTTTTATTAGCAATGTGATGTAACCTTTTTCCTCCCTCTCTTAGTAAAAGACAAGATTGTCCTGTGATTGAGTCCTGTTTACCAGAAGGACATGGAGGTGAAGTTTCATGGAGAGAAACACACAAGTAAATTGTTAAACGGAGCAGGACACAATGGAATACAAACGAGGAACAGAAATCAAGTGACTTTGACTGTTTTGTTTTTCCTGTAAAGCCTTTTACAGCTGTTGTGAGAGAGACTCACTGGCAGATGTGAACAATTAGTGAAACATTTCAGTATTTTAACACATTTGAGTTATAAAAGGACTGAAAGTAACTGTGTATTTCTCACTGTGTTGTTTTGTTCATTCTTTTACCGAGCAGTCATGATTTATGGCCTAAAAAGTGAAAATGTAAATAATGTTCTTTAAGCTTTGATTCACTTTATTGAAGCCACTTTCAGTTACAGCTGACCGGCTCATCCAGCTCAGCTGCAGGTTATTAGAGTCTGTGTAACGCTTCTCGTGTGTGGTGTCCACTGGTATCCAGTCTCTCCACACACACCCTTTCTGTCTTACAGATCTTTTACAAGGCCAATTGCGCCACCTTGTGGAGGTAGCAGTTATTTGATCTAATAGTCAACATGCTTAAATATTGGGTTATTGCTTATGTTACACCAGTTTGTCAGACATAGTGATTCTGCCTTTAGAGGTTGTATCTACACTGACAGTTTTCAAGGGGTCTGCTTCTTTATCTGGTCCATGAGACTGTGTTTTCTATATCAGTCTAGATCAATTAGGCTATGCATTGCTAATTATCTTGACTTTTATTCCAGTGTATTTGAATTGCTAACAATGTAAAGTATTTGTTGATAATCGACAGTCATGGGAATAACAGAAATTTGTGACAATTGGCAGGATCAGACAAACAGTGTAAAGTGTTCACTGGGGGTGGGGGGAGTAAACTAGTACCCTCCTGCACAAAAACCCTTGGCTAAAGTGCCCTTGAGTAAGGCATCTAACCCCTCATTGCTCCAGGGACTGTAACTGAAACCCTGTACCTACATAACTGTAAGGCGCTCTGGATAAGAGTGTCAGCTAAGTGTCCGTCTACCTGCTTTTTGACTGCTCTTTTGTGATTTTTTCCTCTAAACCTTACCACACCATGGATTCGAGTTACAGTTTTAAACTGTAGTGTTCCAACACTGGACTCTGGACACTTGGATTAATACATCTTTACTTGGATATCATCACCTGATCAGTATTTTATATTCACTTATGTTATGTGCTTTTTAGTGGTAAAATTCAGGTCAATCATAATCTTTTGACGACCATTCATGATTTATGGGCTAAAAAGTGAAAATGTAAATAATGTTCTTCAAGCTTTGATTCACTTTATTGAAGCCGCTTTCAGTTACAGCTGACCAGCTCATCCAGCTCAGCTGCAGGTTATTGGAGTCTGTGTGCAACTCTTGTCATGTGTGGCGTCCACATCACCTTCTCTTTCTTACCCACAAGTCCCTCCACACACGTGCGCAAGCCCAAGTCGCAAACACATCTGGAGTTGTCAGGGTTCAGTGTCTTTTACCTTTGGTTTGTGCTCTGTTTCCGTGTGGCCCCCTGCTGGTCGTGCCCCGGTATGTTTGGTGGTCCATGTGCTTTTGTTTTGGTTTGCCATGTGCTTTTGTTTTTGTCCTGTGTCCCCGCCCTTGTGTTTAGTCTTGTTCCCTTATTGTGCTCACCTGTGTCTTGTAATCATTGAGCCTCTAACCTGCCCCTTGTTTTGTGCGGACTTGTTCCTTTTTTCATTAAAGACTTGAGTGTGTGACTGCATTTGGGTCCTCCATGTTTTTGTATCCTTGACAGGAGTGTAACCTATTGATGGAAGTCTTTCAGTAACACACCAAACCGCTTAAAGATGTGCCATCAAAGTATAGAAACTTCTCCTTCTCAATAATGAATATTTAAAATAATAAGGCCACAGGTCTTACATTTAAGAAGTGAAGCATTAAACATCAGCAAGTGCTGCCATGTTGTCTTTTTGGTTTCATCCTGTGTGCTGGTTCAGCATGTGTGTGTGGTAATAACACATCAGATGGACATTCACATGTTGCAGACCACACGCTCAGCATAAGATGGAGTGTGTGTGTGTGTGTGTGTGTTTACTAGCATATTTGTTTTGTTCAGCATCTTCAGACACTGTGTGTGAAGACTGTGGTTATAACACATACTCAGATGGAACATTCACATTCTGCACACCACACACTCAGTATGTTCACTCAGAAGTTTCCACCCTGGCCAAGGAACACACACAAAGCTATTTACTTGTGTAAATATAACTGATATCCATAGGTGTGGGCTGTTGAGTTGTGGTATATGTATGCACAGAAAGAAGAAACGATGGAATAAACAAGGTAGGCCTAAGCTCCTTTGGTGCATTGTAACTGTGAGATTATGCTCATCTTGCATGTATTTGTTTCACAGACAAACTCTATACAGGTCATGAGACAAGGTAGGGCTTACTGTAGCAACAGCAATTCCCTCACTTCATTCACTACAGCTCATTTCTATTTCTGCGTGTTTGTGTCCATTTTTATTGCTGCTCTAAAAATATTGTTTTTAAATGGGAAGTCATTGGTCTCTGTGTGATGTCATGCCAGGAGAATGGTCTAAATGGCTTTTATCAACATATTAATGGAGACGTATTAAGTAGCCTAGTAACTTCACAACTCAGCATCCGCCTGAACTTCAGCCTGAATTGATTACTACCTGCAAAACTAAAACCTACTAAACACTGCGAGGAGGCTGACGTGCAAGCTTCCACAATGCCCACGAGGTGGCAGTAGTTAGGTAGCAGCTCTGTGTCGCCTAATATGTGCAAGCATGTGACAGGTGACAGTAGGTGCTTGTTTTTTTTTTTAAACACTCGCTTTAGAAGCAGGCGAACATCCACTTTTGTAGCCCTGTTTTCTTTCACTGTCTGTGGCGCTTACACACAAGGTGAAATGTCGGAATTACTCAACTAGCCTACTATAATTTACAAAGGATAAATGTGACTTGTAGCCTATAAGATCTCCTGCGAATTGAAGTGTCACATTGGTAATGTAGCCTATTCCTTTTTATATCGCTTTTTACAGTATTCGAAATGTAATGACAACAATATAAGCCCATACATATTTAAATTGACCTACATACAAGTGATGGGCTACGGAACAGAAAATGCCATATGTTGATTTTAGCAGTGTGTATTGATATTAAGACAGTTGTTAACTAACTACGCAGGTAAAAGCCTAGAATACAGGAAGTATTTGTGAAAGCATCCCATACTAGCCATACAGCCTGTTTAATTGCAAAAGATAGAAACAATTGCACAACAGCCAGTCTACATTGCAGGGTAATTAAACCACAACAGTCATTTTATAAAAGTGAACATTTTTATAAAAGTGAAGTGAAATTTGCACGTGAAGGTTAAAGGGGCGGTGGCGTCATCGTTTTTTAAACAGCTGAGGTTTGTTTGACAACGCAATAGCAGAGTTGCCCATTTTTTTCACTCTGGGACCCCTTTTCAAAACACACTGTTTTCGGACACCCGAATAACGGAATAACTCAACTATTACAATTTACAAAGGATAAGAGTGACTTACGAATTGAAGTGTCACATTGGTAATGTATTCCTTTTAAAATAGCTTCCTGCATTATTTGAAATATAATGACAATACATAATATGAGCCTTAAATTTGACGCCGCCAGTGGGTCCTCCTGTTTTTAAATACTTTGGCTGAAAACAAATGCATAGTTTAAATGCGCCAGCTGTCCGTTTTGGATATCTGACTTTAATCGACAAGTGCGACGCAAAACATTGTGCACTTCCTGATTGGTTGTATTCTGTAAGGGACACCAGACATTAAGCTATAACAAGGTAAGGAAAGCTGCATACATTTACAATATTTAAGACTACCCAGCTAGTCTTTGCTGAAACCGGGCTTGTTTGCACTTAGAAAACATTCTAAAAGTGTTATCTTCAGAAGCCTTCGTGAAAACTGACATGACAGCAGACATTAGGCTACAACACATTCCTTTTTATATCGCTTTTTACAGTATTCGGAAATGTAATGGCAACAATATAAGCCCATATATATTTAAATTGACCTACATACAAGTGATGGGCTACGGAACAGAAAATGCCATATGTTGATTTTAGCAGTGTGTGTTGATTTAAGACAGTTGTTAACTAACTACGCAGGTAAAAGCCTAGAATACAGGAAGTATTTGTGAAAGCATCCCATACTAGCCATACAGCCTGTTTAATTGCAAAAGATAGAAACAATTGCATAACAGCCAGTCTACATTGCAGGGTAATTAAACCACAACAGTCATTTTATAAAAGTGAACATTTTTATAAAAGTGAAGTGAAATTTGCACGTGAAGGTTAAAGGGGCGGTGACGTCATCGTTTTTTAAACAGCTGAGGTTTGTTCAAAACACACTGTTTTCGGACACCCGAAACGCCAGTGTTGTGTGGACGAAAGGCCAAAAAGAATAAAAACTTCACCGTTTCGACAAAAAAAATGTTGTCGTGTGGACGACACCTTACTTTCGGTTTTATGTCCTGTAGTAAGTACAGTACCCCTGGGAAAGAACAGTTGTTGGAAAGACTGCCTGTTAATTGTGCATGTGCCTGAGTCATGCCAAATGCCTGTTGTGTTGTGTGCATGTGCCTCAGTCATGTTATGTGTCCAATCGCGTTGTTTATGCTAATTGATCATGCTCGTGAAGTGTCAGTCAGTTAGTCTTGCGAAGTTCGGTGAGGCAGTAGAGCCATGCAGAGAATGCCTTTCCTCCGGTGTGCGTGATTGTCTAAAAAGTAAGTTATTCTGTCACAATGTTGAATGTTTGTTACTATCTTTGTCGGCATATTGTGAGTTAGACATTCAGAATTGTAAATGGGAGATATGAAACCGTTTCTATGCCTTGATAGCCTAGTTTGAACTGAGTTTGCCTTAGTAAGACTGACCGAATGGCTCGTAATTCCTGCCGTTATCCTGCCAAATCCTTTGTATTTCATGTCTAGAATAAGTGTGGGGTAATATTTGGGATTTAGGAACTGTTTTTGACCATGTTCTGACTTTAAATCTTAACTTAAAAGTTCGCTAGCGTTATGCTAATTTAAATGGTAATTCTGGTAATTTCCAGTTACACATGCACTTGTAATACTGTTAGTGGTGCGTAGAGGGCGTCATTGCTCTATGTGCAGCACTAGTGTGTTACCAGCATTTAGTATTGTGTTAATGAATAGGAATTTTCTTGTACTTTTCCTCCTGTAGACCACACCTTCACACACCTACCAAAATATCCCTTTGTATGCCTAAACCTGTGTACCCTGTGCGTTGCTTTGCTGTGCGGCACCCATTCAATTAAGACTCAGTAAAAACCCATTGCATTTCAACCTGTTGTCCTGTGTTTTGACCGACACCCCAAGGAGACACCCACATTATCCTTTGCCTGCCTAATACAGTCCACTTTCAGTTCCTAAGCCCAACCCTCTCAAATAACAGTAGAACTCTGGAGTCACAGTAACACTTTCCTATTCCAAGACTGCTGAATAAACAGACATAGTTGATGTTACGCAGCACTGTGTATCCCCATCTGCTGTTCTATTTTAGTCCTGTAGGTGGCCTGCTGTTCCCCGGACTCGCCCATAAAAGGGCGGACCAATTAGGACATCTTCCTCTCTCGTCTCGCTTTGGATGGCTGCTTCCTCAATCTTTGAACAGCATTCTTCGAACGCATTGGAACCACATTGTTACACTAGCACTTATCTATTTATCCTCTTTATTCGGTCTTATTACTTCTTTAGTTTATAGCGTTGGGCAATCGGTGTGGAAGTTGGTGTTTCTTTTCCCACTGTTATTTTAGGTGTACGTAGAGAGTTAGTTAGAGGACCTGGAAGACACACTTGGTGATCCCTTTGTCTTTTGTTTCATCGGGAGTTAGGTTTAGTTTCTTTAAGTTTGGTTAGGTATTGTCCTAGGGTCTCCTTTACTTTCTGCTCGTTCACCGTTTGTCCATTTATACGTTGTTGTTGTTAAAATCACTTTATTTCATTAAAACATTTCAATATTTGTTTTACTACACCGTACTCGTGGTCTTTTATGTTATGTTGCACCATTTCTTATTTATGGGCTCGTAACATAAATGGGGGCTCGTTTTTCCGGGTTTTGATACCGAGTCGCTTTTTTTCGTGTTTCGACTTTTTGTGTCTCGTTGTTGTCCGTTTGTCGGGCTAACCTTTTTTCTCCGCGGCGGGGAGGTTTCTTCCCGTTTCTACAGAGCGCTTTTTTTGTGTATAGGCCTTTAGAGTTGTCGGTGTTTTTGACCGTGCTGTGCCGTTTTTTTTACTGTCTTTTTTTCGCCCTTTTTTCTCATTGTAGTTGTGCAATGTTTAATCTTGAAGACTTTGTTCAAGCTCCTACTCAGGATGCTTTATTGTCTATTACTAGGGATGAATTGCTACGTGTTGCTGGTCACTTTAAAATTGATGTTCGGGGTAGCCCCTTGAAAGCTGAGCTTCAAGAAAAGCTCATTACTGAGCTCTCCGAACGTGGAGTGTTTGGGGAGGCGGCCAAAATCAGCCTTGATGTTCCCAGGACACCTGTTGGCGGTAAGCCGGATCCTATGGGTCCTTCGCCGACTAAGGCTGCTTTAGAGTGGAGACGCTTGGAACTTAGAGAGCGTGATATTGAGTGGGAGAGGGAAAAGTTTCGCTTAGAAACTGAACGTCAGGTAAGACTTAAGGAGATGGAATTTGCGCAGGTTTTGCGTATTAAAGAGCTGGAACTAAAGGCTCGTGAGTCTGGCATTGCTTTACAGTCTGACCATTTTGATGTAACGCGTAACATTCGTGTAGTGCCGCCTTTTAATGAGGCTGAAATTGATAAATTCTTTGCCTATTTTGAACGCGTCGCCACTACGCTTAAATGGCCGAGGGACGCATGGACCATGGTTTTACAGTGTGTTTTTAAAGGGAAGGCGCAGGAGGCTTACTCCTCACTGTCTTTAGAGGATGCCGCTGATTATGACAAGGTTAAGCATGCTGTCCTTCGTGTGTATTCGTTGGTTCCCGAAGCCTATCGACAAAAGTTTCGCAATTATGTCAAGCCTGATGGTCTGTCATATGTTGAATTCATTCGTGAGAAAGAATTATTATTTGACCGCTGGCTTAATTCCCAGACTGTTACTACCTTCCAGGCCCTACGTGACTTAGTTATACTTGAGGACTTTCGTAACTGTCTTCCTCACTCTGTTGCTGCTCATGTCGCTGAACATAAGGATTTAACTCCTGCTCGTGCTGCCGTGCTCGCAGATGAGTATGTCCTTTCTCATAAGCGTGCGTATCCAGCTCCTAGAAAACTCTCCCCTCGCACTTCTAGCCCACCTAAATCGTCTAAAACGCCTAAAGAATATGTTGCTGAGACTGCCCGCTCTTCGGACAGGTATGTCTCCGGTTCTAAGTCTACTTCCCCCTTTTGTGCGTATTGCAAAAAGCGTGGACATGTCCTTGCGGAATGTTACTCGCTTAAGCGTAAAAACAAAACGCCCCATCACACTGCTTCTGTGAAGTCTGAGATGAATTTGTGTGTGTCTCATTTGCCTTCTCAGCCAGTTGAAGGTGTACAGAGTTTTGCGCCCTTTATTATGTCTGGTTTTATAGCTCTGCCTGATCAGCCTGAGACTCGCGTACAGATTAAAATTTTGCGCGACACAGGTGCGTCTCAGAGTTTTGTGCTGGAGGACGTGTTGCCTTTTAGCCACCAGTCTTACACTGGGGATAATATCATTGTGCGTGGATTTGAAATGGGCTTCGTAAATGTTCCACTGCATAGTGTTTCTCTGACATGTGAACTGTTTACTGGCACTGTTTCTGTTGGCTTACGCCCTTCTCTCCCTGTAAAAGGTATTTCCATGCTGCTGGGAAATGATCTTGCGGGAGGTCAAGTTTTACCTGGCCTAATGGTGTCTTCTGTATCTGCTGAATCTGTGTGTCCTGATGACCTGTCTACGCAATTTCCTGACGTGTTTTCATGTAGCGTAGTCACTCGGGCTATGGCCCAAAAAGAAAAAGAGACTCTCACTAAAGAATGTTTTGATGTTTTGGATCTTAGTGATACTTTTATGGCTCAACCGCCGCCCTCTGATGGTGATACTGCATGCACTGCTCCACCGTCTTCTCTGAAAGTTCCTGCGCTATCGTTGTCACGCGATGCGTTCATTCAGGAACAGAAAGCTGACCCTACTTTAAGTACTCTCTTTGCCGAGGCCATGTCTGATGAAGACATTGATAACTTACCTACTGGGTATTTTGTGCGCAATGGGGTCTTGATGCGTAAGTGGAGACCTTTAACGGCCTCCGCTCACGACGAGTGGCGGGTCTTGTATCAGATGGTGGTCCCTGTCTCTTGCCGTGATGAAATTATGGGTTTAGCTCACGATCATCACTTTGCTGGTCATCTAGGGGTTAATAAGACTACCGACCGTATTTTACGCCATTTCTTTTGGCCAGGTTTGAAACGTGATGTTTCTAAGTACTGCCGTTCTTGTCATGTCTGTCAACTTGCAGGTAAACCTAATCAGGTGATACCCCCTGCACCGCTACAGCCAATCCCTGTAACTACAGAGCCGTTCCAACATGTCATTGTCGACTGCGTTGGCCCTTTGCCCCGTACAAAATCTGGTAATCAATATCTACTTACCATAATGTGTAGTCTCACTCGGTTTCCAGAGGCAATTCCTCTACGTAAAACCACTGCTCCTGTTGTCATCAAGTCTCTGCTGCGTTTCTTTTCACTGTTCGGACTACCTAAATCCATCCAAACTGACCGTGGTACCAATTTTATGTCCCGTGTGTTTGAGCAAGCCCTCCAACAGCTTGCGATTGAACACGTCACCTCTACACCATACCATCCACAAACCCAAGGTGCTCTCGAAAGATTCCACCAGACACTAAAAACCATTTTAAAGTGTTTTTGTCTCGAGTTTGAGAGGGACTGGGATGAGGGAGTGCCCCTTGCTCTTTTCGCTGTGCGAGAAGTGGTCCAGGAAAGCTTAGGTTTCAGTCCATCGGAACTGGTGTTTGGTCACACTGTTCGCGGCCCTCTGTCACTGCTTAAAGAGTCATGGCTCACGGAGACTAGTGCCTGTGACAATCTCTCTGAGTATGTCCGTAAGATGCGCACAAGACTTCGCCGTGCCTGTGAGTTAGCCAGGGAGAACCTGGATACCACTCAACAGCGGATGAAACGGCGATATGATCGAAAGGCTGTTCAGAGATCTTTTAAGCCTGGTGATCAAGTGTTGGTTTTACTTCCTGTGGTAGGCTCTGCATTGCAGGTTCGTTACAGCGGACCTTACGTGGTAAAACAGCGAGTGAATGACCTCAACTACGTTGTGTCAACGCCTGACCGAAAGAAAAAGTCGAGTCTGTGTCATATTAATAGGTTGAAACCCTATTATACGCGTACGATGGGTGTAGCACGCGCGCTGTCCACGTCTCATGGTGCTGAAGTAGCCGCTGCTGTGGCCGCGGTGAATGGTGACAGTGACTGTTCTCCTCATCGACAGGATACTGTGGTGGGTGCCCTGTCGGTGGAGGACGTCCGCAGTCCTTCTGTGGAAATTATTGAGGGGAGGTTAAAGAATTCTGTTATTTTAAACAATTTAGATTCTTTTTTGTCTCATCTCCCTGTGTCTCAGCGGGCAGATTTAATTTCCCTGATTAACGGCCACTTACTGTTGTTTCCCGACGTTCCTCGACATACTACTGTAGCTTTTCATGATATTGACGTTGGGGATGCTAGTCCAATTAAGCAGCACCCATACCGCGCTAATCCTCAAAAGCGGATTCAGTTCCAGCAAGAGGTTGAGTTTATGCTGCAGAATGGTATTGCTGAACACAGCTGTAGTCCCTGGAGTTCACCCTGTATGTTGGTGCCTAAAAGTGACGGTACACTCAGGTTTTGCACAGATTTCCGCCGTGTCAATGCGGTCACCAAGCCTGACAGTTACCCTTTGCCGCGTGTGGACGATTGTGTTGATCGTCTTGGCTCTGCAGCATTTGTTACGAAAATTGACCTGCTGAAAGGTTATTGGCAGATTCCTCTGTCTGAGCGGGCTAAGGAAATTTCTGCCTTCGTTACACCCGACCATTTTCTGCAGTACACCGCCATGGCTTTCGGCCTTCGTAACGCGCCGGCCACGTTCCAACGGCTCATCAATGGGGTTCTAGATGGGGTGACTAATTGTGAAGCCTATTTAGATGACCTAGTTTTACATAGCGCCACCTGGTGTGAGCATCTGGCGTTACTGTCTACTGTCTTTGAAAGGTTGTCTGCGGCGAATTTGACTGTCAACCTTGCTAAGTGTGAGTTCGGCAAGGCCACCATTGTGTACTTGGGAAAAGTTGTCGGTGGTGGGGAGGTACGGCCAGTTCATTCCAAAGTGGAGGCGGTGTTAAATTACCCAGTTCCATCCACTAGGCGGGAGCTCCGTCGTTTCTTGGGAATGGTGGGTTATTACCGCTCCTTTTGTAAGAATTTTTCCACCATAGCGTGTCCACTTACCGACCTCCTAAGCCCTAAACAGCCATTTATTTGGACTCCGCGTAGCCAAACTGCGTTTGAATCCGTGAAGGCTCTGCTTACCACAGCCCCTGTGTTAGCTGCTCCTAATTTTGCTTTGCCCTTTTCTTTAGCAGTAGACGCTAGTGATTTAGGTGCTGGCGCTGTTCTGCTCCAGACGGGTGCTGATGGCCTGGAACATCCTGTGTGCTACTATTCTAGCAAGTTTAACCGGCACCAGCGCGCCTACTCCACCATAGAGAAGGAGGCCCTTGCTTTGGTGTTGGCCCTCCAACATTTTGAAGTCTATGTTGGTGGAGCAGTGCTGCCAGTCATAGTTTATACAGACCACAACCCCCTTGTTTTTCTGGACCGTATGCGCAATTGCAACCAGCGCTTAATGAGGTGGAGCCTTGTCTTGCAAGGATACAACCTTACTATTAAAAACATTCGTGGGCGAGAAAATGTGGTTGCAGATGCTCTTTCTAGAGTTTAGTGTGCTAAATACACAAGTGCTTATTGCACTGCAAATAAATCGTGTTTTTAGTGTTACTAACTTGCCTTTCTTTTGCAGCCCGTCTGCTGGATGTTGCCGTCCTTGCAACGTTAAGTAGCACTAACCTTTTGTATATATGTAAATATGAACACGTTTGTTGTGAATGGTGTCTCTACTAATATATGTTTTTTTCCACGATTTATTTTCTTATGGGTGGGGGTGTTACGCAGCACTGTGTATCCCCATCTGCTGTTCTATCCTAGTCCTGTAGGTGGCCTGCTGTTCCCCGGACTCGCCCATAAAAGGGCGGACCAATTAGGACATCTTCCTCTCTCGTCTCGCTTTGGATGGCTGCTTCCTCAATCTTTGAACAGCATTCTTCGAACGCATTGGAACCACATTGTTACACTAGCACTTATCTATTTATCCTCTTTATTCGGTCTTATTACTTCTTTAGTTTATAGCGTTGGGCAATCGGTGTGGAAGTTGGTGTTTCTTTTCCCACTGTTATTTTAGGTGTACGTAGAGAGTTAGTTAGAGGACCTGGAAGACACACTTGGTGATCCCTTTGTCTTTTGTTTCATCGGGAGTTAGGTTTAGTTTCTTTAAGTTTGGTTAGGTATTGTCCTAGGGTCTCCTTTACTTTCTGCTCGTTCACCGTTTGTCCATTTATACGTTGTTGTTGTTAAAATCACTTTATTTCATTAAAACATTTCAATATTTGTTTTACTACACCGTACTCGTGGTCTTTTATGTTATGTTGCACCATTTCTTATTTATGGGCTCGTAACAGTTGATGAGAACTGACAGTTGGAATGGCTAAAGAGTTTAATAATAGAACAGTTTAAATGTAAGTTTTTTTGAAATTGTGGATTCTTGTGAATTCTTTTCTTTTGAAACAGTTGGCAGAGAAAACAATTGTCTTAAGAGTTAGGCTGAATACAAAATATTCACTGTTGTGTGGAAGCAACTGCAGGGGTCTGTAAGATTTGTCTGTAAGCATCTTGCATCCGTGAGTTTTTACATCATATGACATGGTTACATTTTGGTGACACCCTCACACCTTTAGGTCAAGTCTGACACAATTTCTAACCATCATGCAACATTTCCAGCCCAAAATGCATCCCTAGTTTGCTGTCAAATATTTGTGCACATGTCTGTGACAGCATGGTTTTTATAGTGGTCCTAATATTTGCTTTCTCAGGATGTACTTTGCTGGACTGGTTGCATGTTTTGGACATTTGCTCTCTACTCACACTGTGACTTGTGGTTTTACTTTAGGACCTGGACTTGGAACTGGAGAAGAAATATAAAGGACTTCTGGAATGAAATTGAACATTTTGACCAACTGACTTTCTCTCATTTCTTAAGCATTTGGTGGGTAAAATACAGGATTCTCAAAGCAGTGATCTTTGTTTTAATGCAACTCAGTCTAAAGACAAATATATTTTACGTTAAATGCCTAGAATTAAATGAAAGATTTTTCTTAAAGTTTATTTAGGTATGAATGGCTGATTGGTGAGTTTATCCAAACTACCAGGACAGACGTTATTCTGCTGATAGAGAACAATGTGGAGGTGTCCATCAGCACAAATCGCTGTAGTTCTTCTGAGCTCTGCTGCCATTTGCGTGGCTGCCTCTGTTTCCTGTACTGCTGCTCAGTACAAAGTAAAGGAGGAATGCTGTCCTATGTGTAACCCTGGTATGTCTGACCTAGGGTACATTGCTATATGTGTAACCCTGTTTTTGGTCCACTGCTCAGAGTATTAATTCATTATATTTTATAATTTTATAATTTACTCTTCAACACTATACCATATGTTGTGCTTATATTCTGTAGGATACCATGTGTATACACACTGCACAGTGTACTACAGCACAAGTTGTGCTCCATGCCCCACAGCAACCTACACTGACACACACAATGGACTGGAGGCATGTATCAGGTGTACAGGTTGTGAATCATGTAAGCCATCAAATTTTTGTTTTGGAAAAAAAATGTCGAGGTGGCATGGCATATTTATTATTCTGACATGTGATGACTATGCAGAAGAAATTTGTTTTATTTTTCAGTACGGCACATCTCATTTCTTAGGTTTCTATGGCTTTCTAAATCTTTATTGGAATTTGACGAATGTTTACTTTTTGTTGAGTTGTAGTTTATGAACGTATTTATTTGCTCATCATGCATAGCTATAACTCATTGTGTGTGTCACTGCCTGCCTCTTATGTAGTAGCTTTGCTACTGTATTTACCTGCCCTTTATTATTTCTGCCTAAGAAACTTTGCTAATTCATTTAGATGAAGGCAACAACTAAGTACACTGTACCACTGCCTATATTTCATGTAGTACATTTCTCTCTTGAAGTTGGTATAAATATGTCTATCATAAACTATGGCCTTTTAACATACAAATTAAACTTGGTCCACAGCTGCAGGTCTTAGAGTGAAGAGGAACTGCAGCTCCACCTCAGACACACTCTGTGAGCCTCTGGAGGGACACTACTGTACCGACCCAATCAAAGATGGCTGCCGAGGAGCTGTGGAACATGCAAAGTGCAAACCAGGGCAGTACATCAAACAGCCAGGTTGGGAAGTCCATCCTATTATAACCTTTTTATGTCACTTTAGTTACAGCAGGGAAATATAACAAGTTGAGTTGGGAACACACCCATATTCAGTGTTTATTTACACTGAACACATTTCCAATGCTTATCTCTTGGAATCTAAAAAAGATAAACAAATGTATTCGTTGGAAAGTTGACATTTAGGAGATTTTGATACTGATAGTAATTATTTTTACTAGTAATTTTGTTATACCATAGATGGTTATGAAGGCTCAGTCAGCATGGAGGAGAAAGCAGGAACAAGGCTTTTATTCTTTCATTGATGCATCAATGGAGAGACAGCAGTTTCTCTGGTGTTCTTCAGTCTATCTCTAATTTACTGAGTACACAATACTAAATAACAGGTCAACAGGGAGAGTAACCCCTTGGACCCACCCTACATTAATATGCATTAGACAACTGTGGCAAAGTCTCTTTGTTGACTTGGCGGGAATGAGCTCTTTGTTCGACGAGGAGAGGCTTCTTCCAGGTGTGACACAGGGGTGTGACACGTCTGGAGACAGTGAAAAGAATGGGACAGACAATACACACAACACCTCAACTCTGGAGGCAGACACAGATATGGCCAGGAAAGTGTCAAAGCTCTGATTGTGATAATAAAAGTTACAAAATAACAGGAATATAAATAATAATAAAGAAATGTGTCATTAAAATGTAACCTTAAAAATGTTATGTACAATGTCCTTATTATTATTCAGATTCCTTCAATACAGATGTTAATTTCTCTGGATACCACTCTGGAGGTCAATAAAAGATGTCTAAAATGTAAGGGTAGTTTTGAAAAAACAGGGTTTTTTTGTTACAAAGGCACAGCCAAGAACTTTTCAAACTATAAACCTGAATTAAAAATCATAGACATCATAAAACATTATCAATAGAAACATTTCCCAGTCAAAATAAGTGAAATAGGCCTATGTGGAAAGTGTCAATGATTGACGTTTGTATGCAGCTCTGTGTTAGGAATCTCAGTGGTGGCAGCAGAATGGAATTCTGTAATAAGCGCAAGCTCTGGCCTTTGTTTGGGATCCATGCGCAGAGCTGCGTACCACACATTTCAGTCATTAACATGCATTTGTTATTCTCTATCATTTTTAGAGTTCAAGATATAAGCATTTAAATGTGCCCTGTATCTTTGACCCACCCTTCAGTTCAGAATACTGAACTGAACAAGTACAAGTTAGTAAAAACACAAAGCTACCACACAAACATGATGGTGTGTGTGTGTGTTTTGAGTGTTTATTAGCATATTTGTTTGTCCATACAGGTTCAGCTTCGTCAGATACAGTGTGTGCTGACTGTGGTAATAACACGTACTCAAATGGAACATCCTGCATACCACACACACGGTAGGAGAACACTGGAGATTTTAGTTGGACCTGGTAGACTTGCTGTGGAGTTACAGCGTATTTGGTGTAGTGCTCTACTCATTTACCCACACGAGGGTATGTGGTGTTAACAATACTACTTCACCTGGATTTATACTTTAATAAAATGTTTCACAGGCATTTCTATTTACACATTTCTATTATTTTTTTACTAATGGTTATCTCTAACCGACACATCTGTCTTGTTCGTCATTTTGAGAAGTAAAGTATGGCCCAGACCAACTGTGGTGTTTTACTCCATCAGGTGTGAGTCTCTGGGACTGTGGAGCTTGAAGCCAGGAACAGACACGGCTGATGCAGAGTGTGGGATGCGTCGCAACCACATGGACTTTTGGGTGAAGCTGGCCACATTTTTTGCTGTTGGAGTCATATTATTGTTAGAATGTATGCTCAAACGTAGGCAGTTTGTGAATGCTCATGTTGTCACAGCCATAGCCATAGTAAAATATAATGATCAGAGATAGACCAGCCCCCTAGCACACAGAGAACTGCCCTCTTGTTTCCGTCACTCTCCATCTTCTAGCACAGCCCCCACCCAAGCATCCCTCCCAACCCTATCATAACGGCACTTTAATGAAAATATCAGGAGAAAATAGTTGTTATGAGGTCATACATGTGTATGAGTTATTGTGTTACAGTATCTTCGATAAAGCAGTAGTCTGTATTTGAATGTAATTTAATGCAGCTTCCCATTTGGTATGCTAAATCCCCTTAAGAATGACTCAAGCCATTGTTTTGTTGTTACATTATACACTTGTTCCCTTCTGGTTTTAAAGCACTGATTTACTGAAAACTACGGTGTAGAGATTTTCTATGTTATTTGAGCCTGCACTTTGCACCTTGCACTTTTAACACATTTTCATTTAATCTTTAAATGTAGATGCACAAGGACCTTTCTTTAATAAATGCATCTGGTATTGTACATCTGAATGTGTTATGTTGCATGTTTGGGTTGGTGTTTATGGCATTAAACCGAAGAGAGAAAAAAAGAGTCTTTGTCCTTCATTTACTGTAATATACAGAAAGGTACAAAATGGCAGTGTTCTTTCAGGGCTAAGGTGCTATGTACATACAAGGGAATGTTGTAAACACACAGAATGTCTGTGGATGTTCTAGACACACAGAATGTCTGAGCTGTTAGCATACCTCACTGAGATGCACCTGATAAAGTACAGGTGTGCCACAGAGAGACAGTGCAGACATCACCACCACACACACACACACACACACACACACAAACTTACGTATACACACACAGCAACAGTGCAGACATTAACAGTGCATGGAATGGGCATGGAACGCAACACGTAACAGTAAGTTATGCATACAGACAAGAGAAGACAAGACAAAGACAAAGTACTAAAACAGGTTTCAAGACATAACAAAAAGCAGCAACTAACATATTTAATGGACCTAGGACCTAAAAAGTACAAATGTCTTACGTCCTTTTAAAATTATTATTAGATTGGTCAGGGAGGCCATTCCAGAGATATGGGGCAGCAGACCAGAGGGCCTGTTCAGTTTTTTTATGTTGTAGTAGTAGTACTAGTAAGACTACGACAAGAACAAAAAAACACCACTCTAAAAAACATCACTCTGTTGATATGGACTTTACAACAAGTAATCAATATGTTGTATAGCCATTTAAGGGTTTTTTGGCATTCTGACTTAATAAAAGCAAATGTATATTGTTCAAGATCTCTCATGTACTATATTGTGCTACTCAGTGCCTTGGTGAGTCTCTGCCTCTGGGGACTAGCCACAAGCAGTGTGCAGCACTTCCCCTCTTCCTGAGAGCAGTGCAACAATGTAGCAGACGGCAACATTCCACACCAATTGTTAGTTCAGTAATGTCTATGTGACTCTTCCTGATTTCCTGTTTAGCCTGTTTCAAATGAAGTCTTTGTGCATGTACACTTACATATTTTGAGGCTGCAAGGGTGTGTTTCATTTTGTTTATCTAGTTTATTCCATATTCCTGAAATAAAGTTTTTCCAGACTGAAAAGTCTCCTCCTTCATCCCAACCTTTCAGTTTCTCTCCTCATGTGATAGTCTTACAAAAGATTCAGCTGTATATGAGCTACAGAGTACATGCCAGATGACAGTTTTTTTTAAATTGTTCTTCTGTTCATTGACGGGTCATTTGGCTAGTTATGGGTTAATAAAAAACTGACTTTAAATAGACGTTGAATGGCAAATGGCCAATTTAAATGTCCTAGCTTGGATTCACTTGATGTGGTTGACGCATGTTTTAAACACTTTCACTTTTAGTTACAGCATTGTTTACCTTGCATTGTTTATCTTTGACTGTGTGTGTGTGTGTGTGTGTGCTGGATGGTTTCAATGTGCTGCACTTGCTTCTTGCTGTCACTCTTTTCCACTTCTGTTTCATTCTTTCATTTTTGTCCCTCCCCTTTCTACCACTTCATCTTTCTTCTGTGTGCCACGGTCTCCACACAACTCCCCTCTAAACCACACCATGGATTCGAGTTACAGTTTTAAATTGTTATGTTCCAACACTGGACTCTTCTTTGGATTAATGCATCTTTACTTGGATATCATCACCTGATCAGGCCTATTTTATATTCACTTATGATGCATGCTTTTTAGTGGTAAAATTCAGGTCAATCATAACAGTAGAGTTCACACTCAGCCCTGAACAAAATTAAGACAGCTACTGAGTGAATGGTCGCAAACACATCTGGAGTTGTCAGGGTTCGGTGTCTTTTGCCTTTGGTTTGTGCTCTGTTTCTGTGTGGCCCCCTGCTGGTCGTGCCCTGGTATGTTTGGTGCCCCATGTGCTTTTGTTTTGGTTTGCCATGTGCTTATGTTTTGGTTTGCTATGTGCTTATGTTTTCATCCTGTGTCTTGTAATCATTAAGTCTCATTTTCCCCATCGTGTTCACCTGCCCCTTGTTTTGTGTCAATTCTCTAAGTATTTAACCCCATGTCTTTTGGCTTCTCTTTGTCTGGTTCTCTGTTCTCCTTCTGGTGTGTGGTTTTCCCCTGCGTCAAAGGTTTCAGTTTTGTGATTTATCTTCTGGATGTTTTCCTAGATTTGTCTTTTTTTGTTTTTGTGTTTGGACTTAGTACCTTGATTTCCATGGCCTTTTTTAAAGATGAACCTTTGGGTGTTTGCATTTTGTTGTGGGGACTTGTTTCTTTTTTCATTAAAGACTTTAGAGTGTGACTATGTTTGGGTCCTCCATTTTTTTGTAACCTTGACAGGCATGTAACCTGTTGACTGAAGTCACAGTTGTGTCATCAAAGTAGAATCTGTGACTCTTAACATAATAAGGCAGCAGGTCTTGCATTTAAGAAATGAAACATTATATATCAGCGAGTGCTGCCACGTTTTCTTTTTGGTTTCATCCTGTGTATGTGTATGTGGTAATAACACATCAGATGGACATTCACATGCTGCAGACCACGCGATCAGCATAAGATGGAGTGTGTGTGTGTGTGTGTGTGTGTGTGTGTGTGTGTTTGTGTGTGTGTGTGTGTGTGTGTGTGTGTGTGTGTGTGTGTGTGTGTGTGTGTTTGTGTGTGTGTGTGTGTGTGTGTGTGTGTGTGTGTTTGTGTGTGTGTGTTTACTAGCATATTTGTTTTGTTCAGCATCCTCAGACACTGTGTGTGACGACTGTGGTTATAACACATACTCAGATGGAACATTCACATTCTGCAGACCACACCCTCAGTACGTTCACTCAGAAGTTTCCACCCTGGCCAAGGAGCACACACAAAGCTATTTACTCATGTAAATATAACTGTGTGATATCCATAGGTGTGGGCTGTTGAGGAGTTGTGGTATATGTATGCACAGAAAGAAGAAAACTTGGAATAAATAAACAAGGTAAGCCTAAGCTTCTTTGGTGCATTGTAACTGTGAGATTAGTATAGTATTAGTAATGCCCTGATCATGCATTTGAATCAAGTGAATATTTCTGCCCACTATTGGCTATATATTTGAAATGCTCATCTTGCATGTATTTGTTTCACAGACAAACTCTCTGCAGGTCATGAGACAAGGTAGGGCTTACTGTCACAACAGCAATTTACTCACTTTATTCACTACAGCTCATTTCTATTCCTGCGTGTTTGTGTCCATTTTTATTGTTGCTCTAAAATTATCGTTTTAAAACAAAGTCATTGGTCTCATTGGTGTGATGCCATGCCCAGAGAATAGTCTAAATAGCTTTTATCAACATTATAATGGACTTATTAAGTAGTAACTTGACAACTCTGCATTCGCCTGAACTTCTATTCAGCCTGAATTGACCATTACTACCTGCAAAACTCAGCACTGCGAGGAGGCTCACGTGCAAGCTTCCACAATATCCACGAGGTGGCAGTAGGCTTGAAAACTAAACAGCGCTGTAGTTCGCCTAATATGTGCAAGCCTGGTGACAGTAGGTTGTTGTTGTAGAAACAGGCGAACTTCCACTTTTGTAGCCCTGTTTTCTTTCACTGTCTTTGGCGCTTACCCACAGGGTGAAATGTTGGAATTACTCAACTATTATAATTTACAAAGGATAAAAGTGACTTGTATAAGATCTCCTGAGAATTGAAGTGGCACATTGGTAATGTAACCCTTTTTAAATCACCTTTTACAGTATTTGAAATATAATGGCAATGCATAAAAGTATTAAATTTGACTACGTAAATGGATCCTCCTGTTTTTAAATACTTTGGCTGAAAACAAAGGTCGTAATGTTAAAAGGTATCAGTATGCAAGAGACATCAGACATTAGGCTGCAACACGGTCAGAAAAGCTGCATTAATTTACGACATTTATTTACGACTACTCAGTCTTTGCTGAAACCGGGCGTGTTTGCACTTTTATAATGTTGTTTTCTAAGTTTCATCTTCCGAAGTCTTCATGAAACTGACAAAAGATCAAGTTTATTTTCCCCTTTCACCATGTTCATTATTTCCTTAAACCAGCCATGTGTCTATGGCCATTTTGGGCTGCATTGTAGTATATGAAGTCACAGGATGAGGCTTTGAGACTTTATTTATATTTGCCATGCTTTGGCCATGCTTTGTTATTGTTTTGGTTCACACACACACAGGCGCGGGCGCGCGCGCGCGCGCACACACACACACACTCACAAACACAAAGGGAGGGGGGTACTTTCCAATGCTTTTTTTAAACTCGCGGTTTTGTTTGCTCAAAGCCTCAAGTACACCGCCCTGTGAGCACTTCTAGCAATGCTAAGGAGGAGAGGCAGAATTTTAGGACACACCTATAGAAGAAACAAAGACGCTGTTTAAATGTGCACCAATTTTACATGCATTTTGAATGAATAAATGAATATGAAGTAAAGTGTATGTTTATACATCCCACACCCACACCACCATCCGCCCATCTCCCAGCAAAGCAAGCCCAGGCTTGTTACCATTGGGCAATTCAATAGAGGAAGTGCTGCACAGCATAGAGACTTTAGAGGTTTAAAAAGTGAAGTAACGCTGTTATAAATAAATAAACAAATAATGTCTGAGGACATTATTTACATTACACTACACTACACTTAGCAGACACTTTTATCTAAAGCGACTTACAAAAGGAGGAAATAATAAGATAACAGAGGTGTAAAGGAACACACAGTAAACAGACTACACACATGCACACAAGGAGATACTTGTGCCTTAAGTAGGTTTCCAGAGCAGGGACACTTCAGACACACACACACCCTACACACACAGACATACAAGCAAGAGGTAAAGAGTTGGTTAGTAGAGATTAATTTTGTTAAAGGAACAGTGATTTAAATTTTGGACCTACTACCTACTTCAAAGGTAGCCAGTTATAGAAAACTAATGCCCACCTCATCAGCCAATCAGAAAAGAGAATCCCAATGTAAGGAAGATGGGGTCTTTGGTCAGAGACATGTGGCAAGGAAGGAGGCTAAATTAAATAAAAAGTTTAATAGTTTAGTGCATTTACACCACAGCAACACAAAAACACTAAAATATCAACAGGTAGTCTATCTAATGCTTGTTTTGTTCTAGTGAGGGGTATGTAGGTGCCAGACTGCAGAAATGGCTTCCCAGATCAGCTAACACTGTTAACTCTGCTGAGGATGTTTTTGCCAGTGTTGATCATGCTGGCCATGTACCTGCCTGGCACCTTTGGGATGTTGTTGGGTCACACATGCAGTCCTGCTGAGTATGAGGTGATGGGGGAATGCTGCCCAATGTGCAACCCTGGTAAGCCTGACCTACGGGTACATTGCTGTATTTGTAGCCCTAGTCAGTCTGACCTACAGTAGATTACTGTATGTGTAACACTGGTAAGCCCAAACCTACAGTACAGGGTACTGGTACTGAGCTATGGTAGATTACTGTACAGATACAACAGTACAGGTAGTTTGTATCTGAACTTGGCAATGCCTACATCCCGCAGCCCTAAATACACATCGTTAGCTTGATAGCATAATTGCCTAAGTCATTTTTTTGTCAAATTGAGATTTTTGCACAACTTTACTCCCCTACCACTTCTGCATCATCCTGTCTGTCTGCATATGTCATTGGCCAATCACAACACTCATAAAAGTAAAAAAAAACATAGCTGCCTAAGTCATTCATTTGACTTAGGCAGTTTTACCATTGGACTTAGGCAGTTTTTATACAATCAATTTGACTTAGGCAGATTATGCCTATGACTTAGGCAGTTTTACCATTGGACTTAGGCAGTTTTTATACAATCAATTTGACTTAGGTAGATTATGCCTATGACTTAGGCAGTTTTTCTGCTCTTCTCAGCCATTTTGCATACGTCAAAACTGCCTAAGTCACTTTTATTTGATAAAAAAAATGATGTTCAGTTTTGTTCTTTTTCCAAACTTTTTCTCACATCTACATGAATGTTCTGTGAAAATATCAATAAAAAATATGCATGTGATTTTTAGAAAATGTGTTTTTTCTTGTTTTCCAAAAACACAAAAAAATGACTTAGGCAATTATGCTATCAAGCTAACGATATGATGTTCTTCCTTGTGTTGTAGAAATGAGAAAGATCCCAAACGTGAGAGAGTGGAGGAGATCCCTCTTGACGTGACGTGAGGAACCTGGCATCACTGCCCCTGTGTCTTAGAGTGATACAGTGTAAGGTGCTCTGCAAAAATACTTTAATCAAAACACATATTGTTCCATCCAACTCACCCATTTTAACTGTTTTTTATGAAATGTGTCCTTAAAAAGTCTATGTCTGTGTTCCACCATGAACTGAAAATAGAGTAGATTCAACAAAAGCTGATTCTTACCTGACTTCTTGTGCGCAAGCGAGTGTTTGCTCTCAGGATGTTCTACATGGATGGTCAGAATTCTTGCCAAAATGTTGGATGGACCCCCAACCAGACATGAATGTCAGAATTATATACACATATATAAAATACTCTATCTGATGCCCCATTGTGTGTTTTTCTGTATTTCAGCTGCAAATGTGGAGTAGTAATTAGCATCATGCACACATCAGAGCAGCTGTTGCCTTTCACCCAGTGAACCATTATGGAGCTCCAGGGAGACTGCTGCCTCCCACTTCTCTTATGCCTGCTCATCTCGGTTTGGATGGATCTCGTGTTTCTCAGCAACTACAAGTTACAACTAGCCTGGGCCCATCCATAATGCCTGTCATGCTATATTGAACTTCGCATTCAAGTCAGTCTGGCCAACCTGCCTATTCTCGGCTGTTCCTTTCCCTGAAAAAACGGGCACCAATGAGAAACGAACGCTATGCATGCATCAGTGGTCTGATTGGTTGTAGTTCTGTACAGTAGTACACAGAGGCATTGGAAAGACGCCCATTGATCCCGCCTCAGAATTTCCTGTCGATGGGAGGTTTGCCAGACCAAGCTCTGTCTACTAGCTGAGGAACTCTCAAGAAAGAGACCAATTCATTCTCCATGAAGGTCCTTCTCACACAAGGCAGAACCCTGCAGACTGCTGTGCAATACACTGGACACAATGACAGTAAATGTGCTGATCTCTGGAAAGGACAATTAGGAAAGTCAAACAAAGAAAAGAGGATTGGGACAGGATTGATATAGGATTGAAACAGCATTAAAACAGAATTGGTACAGGATTAAAACAGGATTCATACAGGACTAGTACAGGATTGATACAGGATTAAAATAGAATTGATACAGGATTAACACAGGATTGGTACAGGATTAATACAGGTTTGGTACAGGACTGGGAGGAACTGGACTGAACTGTAGTACTCAGTGTGCATCCATTTCACAGTGTTATATTTTTCTGCCCTTCCTATGGTTCCACACATACAGCAGCAATGTAATCAGCAGCACTTTATGGTTAATAGTCATACATGCATACAACAGCATTTTTGCATGTGGTAGTATACTTCATTGTTAACGTGTATACGTCTATGTGCATACAATTTACTGTGCATGGATAAGTATAAATTAGAATCAGTTGTGCATCTTGTGACAGTATACCTGTCAGTAGAGTAACAGAAATATACATGTTAAGGCCATAATGCATTCCATTGCTCTCATAGGCCAATAACCACTACTCAAAGCATAGCATTATCATTACTGTGCATTATTTATTTAATGTGCAATACCATAACTCACACTGCATATCACACTGCATAGACTTAGCCATGGGTGGGCTGAGGTGGGCTTGTGCCCACCCACTTGTCAATCAGGCCCATCCAATCAGTATGCTGTATACATTTTAGTGACTGTTTTAGTAAGAAAAATAAGCTATGTGTGTTGGGCTAGACCTATCTGATTTTGTTCTGTTCTGGGCATCCATTTAAAGAGTCATGGCTAAACCCTTGTCACACTGCATATAAAACCTATCCTATTCTTTTTGCACATGTATATAGCAGCTCAGATCTGCGTACCCCCCCCCCCCCCCCCCCCCCCCCCCCCCCTTTATTCTTTTATCTCTTTCTTGCACAATTATTCATTTTTTCATTCTGTGTTGTAACATTCCATGCTGTACATGTCTGCACTGGAGAAGGAGCTGCTTTAAATCTCACTGTACATGTGTATAGTGACAATAAAATGCACTCTATTCTGTTCTAATATTGTGTAATGCATAGTTTTTGGACCTGTGTGATGCATTTTGTGGTTTTCTATGCACTTAACAACAGTAGCCTCAGAATAGTCCAGGTTTTGTTGTGGCATTAAATCAAATGAAAACTTTGCTCATTTGCCTAAATATTAAACAGGCATCCGCTTATTCATGAATTTGTGTGTTGTGTATTTAAATATAGAAAGACAAAATAAGAAAAACATGTTAAAGACAAACAGAGACATATTATTGTACACGTGGCAAATAAATTCACACATTTTATATCATACTGGATTTAGTTGCCTAGCTGTTGTGAGTCTCTTCACTGTATTTTCACTGAATGCATTCTGTATTTGGAAAATGAGGCCTGTATATGCTGGTTTATAAGCACATAGCTGTACATGTAACACCTTAGGAAAAGGAATTGCTGTAAAAGTTTGCCATGGCATTCACTGGGTGGCAGCAAAACACAGCCTAACTGAAAGTTCAATGGATGAAAGTTCTTTACAATATGTTTTTGCTTTTTATTAGCAATGTGATGTACCCCCCCCCCCCCCCCCCCCCCCTCTTAGTGAAAGATTGTCCAGTGATTGAGTCCTGTTTACCAGAAGGACACAGAGGTGAAGTTCATGGAGAGAAACACACCAGGAAACTGTTAAACGGAGCAGGGTACAATGTAATTCAAATGAGGAACCGAAATCAAGTGACTTTGACCGTTTTATGTTTCATGTAGTAGAGCCTTTTACAGCTAGAGAGACTCACTGGCAGATATGAAAAAATATGTGAAATATTTCAGTATTTTAAAAACAATACTAAGTTATAGAAAAACTGAAAGTAACTGTATATTTCTCACTGTGTTGTTTTTGTTGTTTTGTTCATTCTTTTGATGACCATTCATGATTTATGGGCTAAAAAGTGAAAATGTAAATAATGTTCTTCAAGCTTTGATTCACTTTATTAAAACCACTTTCAGTTACAGCAGACCAGCTCATCCAGCTCAGCTGCAGGTTATTGGAGTCTGTGTGCAACTCTTGTCATGTTTGGCGTCCACTTCACCTTCTCCTTCTTACCCACAAGTCCCTCCACACATGTGCTTTCTTTACTTCTATTCCCCAGAACAGGGCCAATTGTGCCACCTTGTGGAGGTGTCACATTACTGTACATTACTAAATGTTGTTATTAAATCAGTGTATTGTTTTAAGCTGTACATAAAGCTGTTCAATAATAGTACTATAGCCTAGTAATAGTACTCCAGAAAGCAGAGAGTTACTTTTACTTCCAGTTTTTAAATCATTTACTATTTCCTTCTGGAGGACCCATCACATGTGAGCAGACAAAGTTTTGAGACTATAGACACTTTTTGCAACCCCTCTCATGCTGACAGCTTGACAAATGAACACTGAGGATATTATTATTGTTATTATTATTATTATTATTATTATTTCTATAATATTGAAATTTCCAGTAGGGCAGATTGTGAGACGGTGACAGGCTACAGATGTCTCCAGGCTCAAAGTCTTTCTTCACAGAATGAAATATGCCCTCACACAAGAATGCCTTAGTGTTGTAATGCAGTCTACCAAATGTTGCCTAATGTCATTCACCTGCGATGTAATAATGAACTTGAAACATCTATCCAGAGACTTTAATTGCTGTATTAATCTGTGTTGTTTCTTTAATCTTTAAACAGTCATCATGCTGATATTGCATATTGAGTTGTTGCTTATATTACACTCTAAAGAATAATGGTTCTTCAGAGCGATGCCATAGAGGAATCTTTTTCAGTGCCTCAAAGAAGCACCGAGGCAACAGTTCTTTAAAGAACCATTTGATTGACGATATGACATAACATTATGACCTGAGGCTCTGAAGAACCATTTCCAATGTGAAGTACCCTTCACATACACACTAAAAAATGAAGGTGCTTAAATGGTTCTTTAATCATCCCAGGACCGTTAAAGAACCATTTAGGTTCTTCTGTGGCATTGAAGAACCAGTCCTGGCCCCATTATTTTTCAGAGTGTACACTGGTTTGTCAGACTTAGTGATTCTGCCTTTAGAGGTTGTACTGACAGTTTTCAAGGGGTGTGCTTCTTTGTCTGCTCCATGAGACTGTGTTTTCTATATCAGTCAAGATTAATTAGGCTATGCATTGCTAGTTGACTTTCATTCCAGTGTATTTGAATTGTTAACAATGTACAGTATATGGGAGGACATATATCCACATCGCTGTTTTGTTTCGCTTGTTACTTTATTATTGAAGTGTTGTGGTATTTATATGTATTTACAGAAAGAAGAAAATAGAGTCAAATGAGCTAAGTTGTAGGCAACTTTGACAATCAATGTGGCTCCACCTTCAGTGATCGAGAGTTTTGATCCCCTGTTACCATCATGCCAGAACTGAAAAAGCCATTTGGATGAAAGGTGAAACGTCTTCCAGCTACTAAAAGAAGTCCAGATGCTTACAACTCAGCTCATTTGACTAACATGACCTGGATGAATGATAATCTTCACAGACAAGAAAAGATGGAATAAGCAAGGTCTAGGTCTCTTGGGTGCCTTGTAACTGTGAGGTTACTATGCCAACATCCTGATCCTGCATTTACTGTAGTAAATTCATGTGAATGTTTGCCCACTATTGGTTATATAGGCCTATTTGAAATGCTCTTGCATGTATTTATTTCACAGACAAACTATCTGCAGGTGGCGAGACAAGGTAGGGCTTACTGTAACAGCAATTCACTACCGCTTATATCTATTTCTGCGTGTTTGTGTCCATTTTAATTGCTGCTCTGAAGGTATTGTTTTTAAATGGGAAGCCATTGGTCTCTGTGTGATGTCATGCCCGGAGAATGGTCTAAATGGCTTTTATCAACATATTAATGGAGATATATTAAGTAGCCTAGTAACTTCACAACACAGCATCCGCCTGAACTTCAGCCTAGATTGACCATTACTAGCTACAAAACCTATTAAGCTAACAGAGGAACACAGAGTAAACAGACTACCCTCATACACACAAGGAGATACGTGTGCCTTAAGGAAGTTTCCCGGAGAAGGGACACTTCGGACACAAACAGACTCATACAAGTTTGGCCCCTCTCTACAGGCGGTTCTCTGGCGGTTCTCTACATCCGCTCTGTAAGCAAGCTGGATATAAGGCCATTAGTTTGAAGCTGATAGAGTGGGCCGAGTACTGAGGGGTTGATGTGTGTTTTAAAATCCTCATGGTTTCTGCAGAGTTGGAGAGAAGGTGTGGAATTGTCCTGTTCTTGCCTTGATGGGTGAGGACATTTAGCCTGGGCTCTGTGGTGCCTAAACCTAATGTGCTTTGCCATTACCAGACGTTCATTCTTCTTTCCATACCCATTTCTTTTTTTTTGCACATCAGTACAAGCAGCCCCTGCCATACCTTGCCTGACTGCATTCTTAACCTACAAGAAGGAATTTTTTCAAAGTTTTATCACTTGTACATTTTCAAGATCATGAACAGATTGTGCACTCTAGCTCTCTCTTGCTCTCACTAACCCTCATCTCATGCCCTTGTCAAAAGGAATTTTAGCTAAAAATAGCCTCGCAGAACTAGTCTATTGTTTCACAGTGAGCTAACCACATGCCCTTCCCCTGCTCTCTCATTATCTAGTACAAGGTTTAGGAGTTGTATGGACAATCAATTTACAGTGCACACACACACACACCACCCTATTGCCTTGCATATGCACACACACAGACAAACACGCACACACACACACACACACACACACACCAGCACCTCTAAGATAAGTTCACACCTGTAGTTCTGTAGTTCTTTACTTAATAAACTATACTTTTTGGAAAAATCCGAGAGCCACAGACAAAAAAGATTTCACTTGCCCTACATTAAGAAATATTTGCCATGAATTAGGTGTCAATAATTAAGCATTATAGTTGATGGTTAATATTCTATGAGACTGATTTTTAATGAGACTGATCAATTAAGACCAATTGACCCACGTTAATTAACTGGTGCACTGCGTTTTGGCACCCAATGTAAGGATTGGTTTTACCTACATTTATTTTGGTGCTCCACGCAAGGAACATCAATTGTACCTACACAAATACGCTAACATGTAAACAGGTAGCCTACCTAACGATTATTTTTTTGTTTTGTATGTAGGTGCCAGACTGCATAAATGGTTTCCCAGAAAATCTTGGAGATGCCGCTGCCCTTAATTCTGTTGCTAACACTGTTAGCTCAGCTGAGGATGTTTCTGCCAGTGTTGATCATGCTGGCCCTGTACCTGCCTGGGCCCTGTGTGATATGCTCACACACATGCAGCTCTCATAAGTATGAGGTGATGGGGCAGTGCTGTACAATGTGTAGCCCTGGTAAGTCTGACCTACAGTAAATTACTGTACATATACAGTAGCACAGATTGTATCTGAACTTGGCGATGTCTAGATCCCCCAGCCCTAAATACACATGCAAAATGGGCAGCTTGTGCATCATACGGCATTTACTAAATGCCACAAGAGATGTTGCACCATGTTTAGTACTGTATCTGTTACACCATGTATTTTCCAGGATCTCATGTGATCAAACACTGCACAGAGCACACCAGTACAACATGTACTCCATGCCGCCTGTCTACCTACACTGATACACACAATGGGTTGGAGTCATGTAGGAGGTGTACGGTTTGCGACTCAAGTAAGTCTCAGCATTTTTAAAATGTATTTATGTCTTTCATCATTCATCATTTATTTTTTATTATTTTAATTGCATGATGTATGCATAGAAAGTAGAGTTCCCAGACAGAGGCTGCGTTATATGAAAAACTGTATTGGGAAATTAAGCCAAAAACAAGAAAGGCTGTACACAGAATACAGAAATGAATGTTTTCAAACAGTTGAGCAGTTGTGTTAAAATATCATTTATTTTCTATAGTATGTTTTGATGCTAGTAAAAAACATGGATATCATCTTCATGCCATTCCCTAGTTAGGGCTGTGATGCTGCACTAATTCATGCATTTACATAGCCCTGTTAACCTCAGATAGGGGGGAGGGGTCTTTGAGGTTTTTGTTAAGAAACTAAAACTAAAAAACTTTCAGAGGCACTGTAGTAAATAAATATCCATGGCAGAAACTGTTATCTACACTGTGAATCAGGTACAGGTCTGAGACTGAAGAGGAACTGTACCATCTTCTCAGACACACTCTGTGATCCTCTGGAGGGACACTACTGTACTGACCCAATCAAAGATGGCTGCCAAAGAGCTGTGGAACACACCAAGTGCAAACCAGGGCAGTACATCAAACAGAAAGGTGAGGAAACCCATCCTAGCCAATTAGTTAGGGATAACGACTGCCAAAGTGACCAGTTCAATGGGAAAAAAGAGTAAGGTGCAGGCAAAAAACTTCGCGAAGCAGAGTGGAATTGCATCTCCCATTTGCATCTAGAAAACATTTTAATCCACAGTTCTCTATTTAACATAAAATTTGCATAAACATATTGTTATGACCACTTGGCTCGAAGTAGGCACAACATAAAGGGAGACCACACCGTTTGTTCAGGTTAACCAGTTTTATTAATATATGTGAAGTCTAGGGAAACATAAAAAGAATTAAAGAAAGAAAAAGTGCTCGCGTCGGCCCGTACAGGGCCTCTACGTAGCAGGACAACCAATAACCAAACCTCCAAAGCCAGCAGCCAGAGACCGAATGCCAGCTTTGGGCCCGTATTTGAACTTCCTGGCTCTGTCTAGTACAGGTGTTGTAGTACTAGACAGCTCCCCCTTTGGTCTGGAGGGAGAGAAACAGCCAAGTTCAATTTTACTGTTCAAAAGGAGAAGTGCGCACCCTCAGCATGGCAACGCTGGGCGTGACAATATGGCTTTATAGCAACCGTTAGTACAAAGTAGAGCGTGGAATAGACAGTCATTTAACTGTTAGTTTGGGTACTAGAGTTGTTTAGGTTACCATTCATAAGCGCATTGATATGGAATGGCAATTCAACTTTTCTCTTGATCTACTTGAAAGGTAGCCAGTTCCTAGAAAGTTAATGCCCACCTCACCAGACATTCAAGAAAGAGAACTGCATTGTTAAGAGAGATAAGTTAACTTACAATAGATTAATAATTAAGATTAATTAAGATTAATACATGCCTTTTGTGTGTGATGGACACAGGTACAGCATCCTCAGACACTGTGTGCAGTGAGTGTGTTGGTGAAACATACTCAGATGGATCATTCACATCCTGCAGACCACACACACAGTGAGTGCACTTGTGAGTTGTGTTTATACTCATCCTACTGGTCAAGTTAGAGATAGACTACTCTCATCTCACCATTGTAGGTGTGAAGTAGGCTAAAACGTGGTACGGGAAGTGACCTCATCATCTGATACTCAATGCTATTTTTATCCCACCATTGTAGGTGTGAAGTAGGCTACAACGTGGTACAGGAAGGGACCTCATCATCTGATACTGAATGCCAAATGATTTCTGGTGGTGTGATGATTGCTGTCAGTTTACTGATTACTGCCATCGTGGCAGTTGCTGTGGCGGTAACTGTCAGGAGGAGGCATGGTATAAAACATTTCATTTCGATCCTTCATTTTCTTTATATAAAGTTCACAACTACAAAACAGCATGGTCTCTGAGACACGTCATACCAACATAAGATTTTAACAAGTGTGTTGCCTGTGTGTGTTGCATGGCTATGCCCAGAGGCACATGAAAGACGCCCGCTGATCCCGCCTCTGAGAACTTCCTCTCTGTGGGAGGTTTCCCAGACCAAGCTCCGTCTACGAGCTCAGGAACTCTCAAGGATGAGACCAATTCAGTCTCCATGAAGGTCCTTCTCACACAATGCAGAACCCTGCAGACTGCTGTGCAATACACTGGACACAATGACAGTAAATGTGCTAGTCTTTGGAAAGGACATTAGGAAAGTCAAACAAAGAAAAGAGGATTGGTACAGGATTGGTACAGGATTGATACAGGATTGATACAGGACTAGTACAGGATTGATACAGGATTAGTACAGGATCGATACAGGATTGGTACAGGATTGATACAGGATTAATACAGGATTGGTACAGGATTGGGAGGAACTGGACTGAACTGTAAGACTCAGTACTGGACTCCAGTGCTCCTGTCGTCACCCCATTGCACAGTGTTACATGTTTCTGCCCTTCTTATGGTTCCACACATACAGCAGCACTGTAGTCAGCAGCACTTTATGGTTAATATTCATACATGCATACAACAGCCTTTTTGTAGTAGGTAGTACTTCATTATTAACATTTATACATGTATGTGCATACAATTTATTGTAATGGGTGCAATAGACACTGCACAGACTATACCAGTCCAAGGTGTGGCTCTGGCTGATGTGCCTCATCTACTGTACCTACACTGATACACAATGGGCTGGAGGCTTGTGTGAGGTATGCAGTTTGGGACTTGAATAAGTCACCACATGTATGTGCTGGTTTACATGTGCTGTGTGAGTATGGTGTGCATTTCACTGCCCCCTTGCACAGAGTACTCTAATACAACTACTACTCTGATACATGCTCCACAACAACCTACACTGATACACACAGTGAACTGGAGGCATGTATGTGCTGGTTTGAACTGTAGGCATGTATGTGCTGGTTTGAACTGGAGGCATGTACTGTATGTGCTGGTTTGAACTGGAGGCATGTATGTGCTGGTTTTTTCTTACATTTATTACACACAGAGGAAATACAAGATATCAAAGAAGTATAAATAATAAAAAAAAAAGCTATGAAAGTGTTTTAAAGTGTTCAAAAAGTGTTCACAGTCTGTTGCATAAAGTGCAGTGTGTGTGCAGTGCAGTGTGGGTGTACGTCTAGAAACGGGGCTTGCTGGCCCTACGAAGGAATAGTGGCCCGAGTAGTGGGGTGGAGGCCTGCTGCCGGGTGCGGGATGGGGATGGAGAGCGTGGAATGTAGTATGAGGAGTGGGGTTGATATTGCCGGTTGGTTGCCAGCTGCCTCAGGTTGTTCAAACCGTCGAGAAGCGCTGCCATGTTTTGGTTGTGATCTTCTCTGCTTTCCCTCATTATACTAGTCAGTTCTCTGAGGTACTGCTCGCTCTCCCTCAGCTCCTGCAGCAGCAGGGCCCTGCTCTCCGCCACCTCCTGGCACAGTTGCCCTATGGAGTCTTGACTCCCTTGCCTTCGTCTGGGGTGCTGGGCACTTGTTCCTGAACAAATAAATGGTATTAAAGTTACTACAGGTCCTGACATGGGTAGCCGTAAACATGAAGTAGCAGTGGCTGGTGCAGACTGACAGCATATTTATGAACTTACCAGGCGTAGGGGTGCTGCTGGAGCTTTCAGAGTCATCCACCTGCTGCTGCTCCTGCTCCTCACACATCTCCGTTGTTTCTACCAAGGATTACAATACATGTTTACAATCCAGATACTTTTTTCTTTGTGGGTTTATTCAACAGCAGAGATGCAATTACCTACACATGTATCAACATTTAACTGCTTTGCACTTTGAACATTAGGTCACGTAGCATAAGACATCTGGCTTAGTTAAGTAGGCTGTTAACAGTGTTCTAGCAACTCACCTTGGTCGGTTTCCACGACTCCACCGACGTCCACCCCATATCATCAAAGAAATGGGATTTAGCAGTGTAGCTGTGTACAGGCAGCAGTAGACTAAGCTCAGTGTGCTAATATTATTTCACCACCACTGCCACCACCACCATCACATGCATCTACATGCATCTACATCATCTGCATCTGCATAGCCAGATGATGTGTGGCCTGCTAGATAGCAATGTTAGCACACAAGATGCCACTACCATTGCAGAGGTCCAGAGGTAAATTGTAATAGTTATTTGTATTATATCTTCCATGGTTTTCCTGCTAAAATATATGCTGTAACTGTTTTATTTATTTTTTAGATATCTGAGGGACTCTAACCTGCCAAAAACACAGGACCCATTGGAATATTGGCAAGCTCATAAACCAATTTACCCATACCAATAAGACAGCATCATCTGTTCCCTAAAGAATTTTCTCTAAGGCTGGAGAAATTGTAACTAAACAGAGGAATCGTCTGAAATCATCACTTGTGGAGCAAATACTCTTCTTAAATAAAAAAACTTGAAAAAGCATCACTGTAACACAAACTACACCCGAAAAAAAGCATCACCAACTTATGGACACCCCCATCACCCCCTTGTTACACCAAACAAAAAAGGCTGCTTTCTTAGTGGAGGTTAATGCACACATTTAAAAAACCTTAAGTCACGGGTTCATAAAACACCAAGTCAAATTAAATGGGTTAAAAAAACAGTTGTAATTCTGTATATTCTGTCAGCATAGGGAATTGTCCGTCCAATATTTTTTGCCAAAGCAACAAGTTCATATCATTCGCCGCTTTCCCCCTGTGCAGCAGTGCCGTGGTACAGTTCCAGGCACCGTGATATCCGCCCCCAATGCTTTAGTGCGTTTTCACACACAATCAGGAAGAAGCGTCATGCGGCTTAGTGTGCTCATCATCTGTGAGCTGCAGCCAGGTACTTCTTTTCTAGACTTACCCAGAAGGTGAAATGACTGAGTGAAGGAATTATTTCAATTACAAAGGATGAGAGGGACTCCTACGAATCGAAATGTCATTGGTAATGTAGCCTATTCCTTTTAAAATCGGATTTTACATTATTTGAAATGTAATGGCAATACATAATATGAGCCTTAAATTTGACAGAATCAATGGTTCCTTCTGTTTTTAAATGCTTTGGCTAAAAACAAAGGGGTAGTGTTAAAAGGCGTCAGTTATCTGTTTTGGATTTCTGACTATCAACAAGTGCGACGCAAAACATTGTGCACTTTCTGATTGGTTGTATTATTCAGCCTAAAGGATAGCAGGCTACAGCAACCAAGGGTGCAGCTTCGTCATATAACTTGGACCAATCACTGAGACAAGTGCCGCTATCGAAATTGTATATTCTGTCAGCATAGGGAATTGTCCGTCCAATATTTTTTGCCAAAGCAACAAGTTCATATCATTCGCCGCTTTCCCCCTGTGCAGCAGTGTCAATGTACAGTTTCAGAGAAGTTTAGTGAGTTAGCTATATGTCGAGTTCGACAGGAAAAAGGAAGAGCAGACATTAGGCTATAACAAGGTAAGAAGAGCTGCAGTCATTTACGACTACTCGGACTAATTTGCACTTCTATGATAGTAGGCGCATTCGGGTTACAATCCCGTCTGTTTGCGTTTGTCAGCAAGAACTCCGCCGCACAGCATGGGCGGGCGTTGGTCAAGTCGGACACAAGTCTTCAGCTTGCACCACCTGATCTTTGTAGTAGATGACGGAGAGGTCATGTGTTGTGTGTGGGGGACAAGGAGGGGGCGGGCGGTTGTAGTAGGGTGCATTGAGACTTCAAGTCAAATCGAGTCTTTTTTTTAATAGCACATTTAAACAAAACAACAGAGATACCAGTTTGCCTACCGCCCCAAGCGTTCCACCGATGACGCCATAGCAACAGCTCTCCACCTATGCCTGGCTCATCTACAGGGCTGTACGTTAAGCTTTTTCACTAGGAGCACTGGTGCTCCTAAATGAAAAAAATTAGGAGCACAGATAAAAATTTAGGAGCACAGATAAAAATTTAGGAGCACTGAAATTTCTTGATGGAATTTTATTATAACTAGGGGTGTAACGGTATACAAAAATCACGGTTCATTACATACCTCGGTTTTGAGGTCACGGTTCGGTTCATTTTCGGTACAGTATGGAAACAAAATGCGAAACCATTTCCTTCCTCAGCATGGTGTTGTTTAATTAACCAAAATGTCAATATAGAAATGGAAACAGTAAAAAAAATCAATGCGCTGCTTGGTACCAATAACTTACCCTTATCAAAAAATCCTTTTAGAATTTGTCTTTTTCCATTAGAATTCTAGTGGATAGTTGAAGTCTTATAGGATTTTCTGTTATGCCAACAGGAGTCCAATAGACTGTAAATTACGTTTGGTGAAGTCCTGCAGGATTCTTTAAGGAAAGTGTGGTCTTACAGGATACAGCAGGCTTAAAATCTAAATAAAAATATGTTGTCTTGGTCAACATTACAGTTTGCTGTTTATTGGTATATAGGCTACAATCTATTTTGTACGCTTGAATAGATAATCTATTCTCTCTCACTCACTCACTCACACACACACACACACACACACACACACACACACACACACACACTCAGCGTATAACCTTATATTAATATAGCCTTATATTAATTGTCCTTAAGCATTTTACCTTTTATATCTACCCTTTTTGTATGGAGCCTCGTCTACTTCGTTTTCCATTTGAGCAAGCCTACTCCTACAAGGGAAATTGTTATGAAAATGATACCATATTGCATTTTGCTAATATTCATTACACTTACCGGTATTTACATTTTGATTTTCATTTATACATAAATGTTTTGTAATTGTGTTTACATTTATAATATTGCATGGGCTAGACATAAATATCATATTGATAAATTACATGCTAGGCCTATGCGGCCCTAGAGCGCACGCATGACGCTCTCTCACCTGCGCGAGGAGCATTCAAATCCGCGTTCTGATTCGTTGGTTCTCGACTCGCAACTGTCAATGTTGAATGTCCGCCCCAAAGAAGAGCTCTACAATATACGTGTAACGCAACAGTAAGTAAACTTAATTTCTTCTTACGTTAACTTTGCCTTCTTTCTGCATTGTTATTTTACATAACGCTACAGCCACGCTGTACAGTAAGTTACAATTCAGTTGACATTAAGTAACAATTTTAGATCAGGCGCTGGTTGTCATAGAGCTGTGGTAACTTAAGCTAGCTACTATAGTAGCATTATAATGCTAGCGCACACACTAAAAGGTGTTACATTGTTACAATGGGCTTACATCCGCTAGAGTTATGACTGTTGTCAGAGGTATATTTACCCGAATTATCCGTGTAGAACTGATTTGGAATAGTTACACCAGCACAGACTGAAGCTCGTAGCCTACGCTAGATTTAATGTTAGTTTGCTCAATGTTTTTAACGGCCTCGCGAAAACTTGCTTAGCAACGCTTCCCTGGATCTCAGCAATCGCGATGGCGCCGCGAGCAGTCTTGGCTTAGCCTACTTTCTCCCCCTTCTTTCCACAGATGAATATGCATATGTTAATAGAATGGATAGAAGACCCCCCGACGTGGGATGTACTTCCAATTAAAAAAATAGTAAGGGGACAGTTGGGAGTTGGTGAAGTATGTGATGTGGAGTATTTGGAGGAGTCAAGTCCGGCAAAAATAATCCAATTAGGTTGGTATTCTATATATTCTAATATCTTGTTGTTTTGGCATATAGCCTACCGTGTTAGAGACACTATAGGAACAGCACTGCATTAGATGATGATGACAATGTTTTATCAGTGATCCCATATGACCTTATTCTAACTTGTGTTGTTGTCTTCAAGGGAGCAAAAATAAATTATTGAAGGCTCTCCAAAAAATAGAGCGAGAGAGAGAGATGCTGAAGACACCCGGGCCTACGGGTCGGGGGCAAAGAGAAAAGAGACCCGTGGCTCCTTATTCTCCTGGCTCCAGCGACAGTGAGGTAAGTTACTATGTATGAGACAGGCGTCACTAAAGAACAGCTAGCTAAGTAGTTATGATGTAGCATGCTATTATGATGTAAAGTGCTACCACTGTGAAATAATATTGTATTATAATTTACAGAAGGAATCTGTACCTACACCTTTCAAAAAACGAGATAGGGAGTCTTTTTCTAGGAAAATTTTAATGGAATACCATGTAAGTATACAAGCATTTTTTATTTCATGTACACGTGTGCGCTATGGTTCTCTTCTGCAGTGTTTGTGGGTCATGGTTATTGTCTGCAGTGCTTGCTAATGTGTGTTGGTTCTGTCCACCTCTTCACACAACAGGCTGGACAAGGAAGTGCCGCCAGTGATTCTGTAAGTAAAGTCTCATGGTTCTCATGGCTGAATGTTTGTGTCATGGTTATAGTTCCCTAATGTGTGTTGGTTCTGTCCCCCTCCTCACACAACAGGCTGGACAGGGAAACGCCGCCAGTGATTCTGTAAGTAAAGTCCCATGGTTCTCATAGCTGAATGTAAATGTTTGTGTGTCATGGTTATTGTCTGCAGTGTTTCCTAATGTGTGTTGGTTCTGTCACCCTCCTCACACAACAGGCTGGACAGGGAAGCGCCGCCGGTGATTCTGTAAGTAAAGTCATATGGTTCTCAGCTGAATGTAAATGTTTGTGTGTCATGGTTATTGTTTCCTGATTTGGTTCTGTCCCCCTCTTCACACAACAGGCCAGAGAGGGAAGTGCCACCGGTGATTCTGTAAGTAAAGTCCATTGGTTCTCAGCAGCTGAATGTAAATGTTTGTGTGTCATGGTTATTGTCTGCAGTGTTTCCTAATGTGTGCTGGACAGGGCAAATTTCTTAGACCTCAATCGGCATTTTTTACAAATACATCAGGCCAATCGTGTTTTTTTTGTTTGTTTTTTTTTTTATTATTTCAGGAGTCAGCTACAGCAGGCATCCATAAACTGTCTGAACAGTTAAAGGATGTCTACACTTTGTTGGTTGACATGAACCATAGGATCAGCAGGCTGGAGAACCACATCATTTCAAGTAAGACTAATCACACTCAAACCTATGTGGTCATGTTTTCTTCATTAGCATTTCTACAATCACTGTTGTTTTGGTCTTTCTGATCAGGCCGGTCCCAACAACAAGGACCACAGCCACCAACACCTGTGGCTCAATCACCAGTAGGCCTATGCAGGCCGCATTCACCAGCACCCAGGCCACAGCCACCAGCACCTGGGCCGCAGCCACCACCACCCGGGCCGCAGCCACCAGCACCCGGGCCGCAGCCACCAGCACCCGGGCCGCAGCCACCAACATTTGGGCCACAGTCTGCAGCACCCGGCGCACCATCCATAATGGTAATAGCTACTTTCTGCTGTATAAAGATATGTACAGATAATGCTGTCTAGGTCTGTGTAATTTTGTGTGATGATAAACAAGAGGTAATGGTAACCATTTTGTAACAAAAAAAAAAACAACCTGTATTCACACAGGTTCACATTGGACCATCGACAACCATTACACAGCAGCAGTTTCACAGTATAAAGTGGAGCAATCCACAAAAGGCAACGAAGGACCTGCTGTTGGCCGTGTTTGGGCGAGCTATTCTGAGGACGCATTCATACACAGGCAGGCAGTCCAACGCCTTCTTCAACAAGCCAGCAAAGCCACAACTGAATGTCGCCAACGTCAGTGACATCATAAGTGAGTTAATTTTTTTCCTCCCTCAATCACAATGTAATAGAATTTGGTTGCAATCCATGCCGGTGTTTAAAAGTTATGGGCCAAACTAAATTCAGCCATCTAAGCCCTATTAATATTCATACGCTGTTTTTTTTTCCCTTTCCCTACAGATTACATATGCCAACGATTTGGGGTGAACCAGGGCGAGGTTAGGAGGGCCATTTCCCAGAAATGTGCAGATGAAGAGAAGATGGAGAAGAGGCGCAAGCAGCAGAAAATGTAGCAAAAAAAAAAAAAGTAATTATTTGTAATTGAAATGTAAATGTAAACTATAGTTAAATAAATGTCCTTAAATGCACTTTTGTTGTCCTCTCATTCTTGTGTGATGGCAACAAGCAGCTATTTAATGTAATTGATGTTTTATAATGTTGATTTTTTCAGTAACTTGTTTGCCATGTTATTTGTTATTAGTAAATGCACCAATACCAAGTAGTCATTCCTTTCCATCCCATTGTCTTGCGTTATAGAAAATTGGTTGGATTTCATTTAGTACCACCCTATAGAACTCCTATAGGATTCTGCCCACTGGATTCCTATAGGATTCCTGTAGGATTTTGTCCCATAAAAAAAAATACATTGTTTTTTTATGGGACAAAATCCTATTGGAAATTGGACTGTTTCTATCAGATTTTGGAACCAAAATCCTACAGGAATCCTACAGAAATGCAGTGAGCAGAATCCTATTGGAATCCTATAGGAATCCTTTAGGCTGTTTCCTATTGGATTCCTGTAGGATTACGGTTCCAAAATCTGATAGAGATCCTACAGGATTCACCCTATTGGATTCCTTAAGGATTTTTTGATAAGGGTTAAATGAAATATTCTCAAATTAACCAATGTTTGAAATAAAAAATACATTCCTTTTTACAGTAAACTAAATCAACATTTAAAGTGCAGCACTCAGTTCCAGATACAATAAGGAATTCGTTGTAAATCTAAATCTTCATATTTTTTGCCAGGAAGATAAGCTTATTTAAATGAGATAGATGTTATGACCAATTAGATCACCGTGTGGTGTGTTTAGTGCGTGACGTTTGCTTAAGAGAGGGGAGTTACAAAAAATTCAGACCAACATGGGGGACACTTCTGGAACCTCTAACGTTAAAGTGTTTGTATGATTTAAAGTCTCTGAGTGACCAAAAGTGATGGTGCCATCACGGATTGTTATTTAAATGTGCCACGAACTGACTTAAGACAAGCAGAGTACTCTAGATTACCATTTAATCACTCGAAGTTTTAAGCTAGCAAAGTTATCTTACGACTAGCTAACTATTAGCAAGCTGGCTAACAAATACGGTCACAAGCTTGTACTAGTACACTTCTTGCATTTGTAGAATGATATTACAACACTTAAATATCATCTAGGCAACACACCGATGCCCATGTAGCCCCTGCAATATGCAATTTTGAATCAGTTGCTGCTGTTAGATGTAGGCTAGCTTGCGGGATAACTTATGTTGGCCAGCCAGGCTGGCATTTCGCCCTGTCGGGTCGAAACGAGGCGTAAAAGTTTTGAAGTGAAGTGGTAAGAATGGAAAGGCTCGTCTGTTTGGTTCGCCGTGTGACGTTACCTCCACGTGGTCGTAAGAGCACAAATCACAAACGAGTTTCTCTTAAGTCCCCTTACTACTCCAATCATATACAGCTATCCTCGTGAATGTTAAAAAGAGCCAAATGTAGTGGCAGCAGCATGTAAAACACATACTGACTGTACTCGTTCGGTACTGCACTGTATTGAACCGAACGTCTGTTTTTCCAGCGGTTCGGTACGAATACACATACCGTTACAGGCCTAATTATAACGCAAAGACACATAGCCTACTGTACAAAGGGTAGCTTTTCCACACACGCACATTTAATACGATTGTATTGGTGTATCTATTTAAGCTTTTACTTCCTTTTTACATCTGCCAAGGAGGTAATGTTTTCAGTTGTGTTGTTTGTCTGCCTGCTTCTGGCCTCGGCAGTATTTGCAAAACATCTGTCCATCTTCATGAACAAGCCACGGGAAGATATTCATCCACTCGGATCGGAACTTGTGGATTTTAGAAGTAGTGGAGCTAGTTGTAGTCGTACTACTACTGCCACTGCCTGTGGCTATCACCTCATCCTCACCGTCTTCATCATATCTCCTGTTTGCCTCTCCTGGTTCTTTAGGTTTTCGTTGAAAGAAAGATGTTATCATATTTTCCTCACTAACCGTTCGTAGCAATGGATCATTGAAGCTATTTCTAAATGACGACTGAAGGAGCAAGCTAGCTAATCGCAGCGCAAGCCAAGACCGGTCCGTAGCAGCGAAACACTACTTGTGCAGAACTTTTTTCCCATATGCGATGAGACGTCACCGCGTCATCATGACAAGAACAAAGTTCTTCCTGCTCGATCACATTTGACAAGGGAATGATAAAAAAAATCAGGGAACATTGTAGACTCTTGTCGATTGGAATGTTTTTATTTTAATTATTATTATATATTTATTTTTAGGAGCAAAATGCGAATGAAAGGGTTGAAATACATAATCGCACAAGTGCGCCCGTTTTATTTTTCTTCCTCGCACAGTCCAAAATTTAGGCGTAATATGCGACCAATTGGTCGCAATGTACAGCCCTGATCTAGAAGGCAAGAACAGTCATGCACGGATGCTTTTCATCGACTTCAGCTCTGCCTTCAACACGGTCATCCCCCAACACCTGGTGAACAAACTGCGCACAGTCGGCATCAGCACCTCACTGTGCAACTGGCTGCTGGACTTCCTCACAAACAGACCACAAACAGTAAGAGTTGGTAAAAACTCCTCTGAGACCACCATCATAAACACTGGGGTTCCGCAGGGATGTGTGCTGTCCCCGCTGCTCTTCACACTGATGACCCATGACTGCTCTGCAAGACACCCATCTAACCACATCATCAAGTTCGCCGATGATACAACAGTGGTGGGCCTCATCAGTGATGACGATGACTCAGCGTACAGAGAGGAGGTACATCAACTCATAAGCTGGTGCGACAAGAACAACCTGTTACTCAACTTAAGCAAAACCAAAGAAATAATTGTGGACTTCAGACAAAAGCACCCAGTACACACCCCAATCACCATCAATGGCAGCGCAGTTGAGTCTTTGAAATAGGGATGGGCATTCGGTGAAGTTTTCCTCCTCGATCACCGGGAGAATTAATGAGTAGTAATCGGTTAATTGTCAACATTTTTTCGTTTTAAAAATAATCACGATGCCTGTACTCTTATGTATAGAAAATAATAATAAAAATACGGAGTGTTTTTCTTCCAGGATAAATGTATTAATACGCCAAGTGTGCAGTAAAACATGAACACATTGCGCAAACGGCCGGGAGGCTTCAAGTTGTGAGCAAGACAATGGAAGATGCATAATTGGAAATGATGCCAACATTATTACAGACGGCTATCCATTTTTGTTTAAAAAGATGAGCATATTCACATGCTTTGGGGTCAGACGTGAGCGAATTCTGGTCACTGTCAGTCCTGCCGCTGAAAAAAACCCGTTCGGACGGGACAGACGTGGCTGGAATGCACAAGTACCTCTTCGCAAGTTTCGCCAACCTTGGGAACCGAACTCCGTGATCTCTCCACCAGCCGGTAGGAGTACATCCCAGTGGTGGTGGAGTCTCTCGCAAAAAGTTCTGGAATTCCGCATCGATGTTGGTGTCGTGATGAGTGGCATTGCCATCTCCAAGAAGGAGTGCGCTTGGTCTTTTTCTAAATTGAAGTGATCCCACACAACACTTCGCCGCGACCTCTTCATGTTTTGGCGATTGACCTACGGAAGCTCGCATGTATCAACTGATTTTTTTTTAATCGGTTTGTCGACGAAGATGAACTTACTCGGTGAAATTCTTAATGATCAATTATCGGTTAATCGATTAATTATGCCCATCCCTACTTTGAAAAGCACAAAGTTCCTAGGAGTGCATAACACAGATGGTCCACTAACACCACGTCCCTGGTGAAGAAAGCACAGACACGCCTTCACTTCCTGCGGAGGATAAGAAGAGCTGACCTCCCCACGTCTGCACTCACCACCTTCTACAGGGGTGCCATTGAGAGCATTCTGACCAGCAATCTGTCTGTCTGGCACAGCAGCTGCTCCACGGCGGACAGGAAGGCACTACAGAGGGTGGTGAGGACTGCAGAGAAGATCATCAGATCACCACAGCCAGCCTTACAGGACTTGTACAACTCACACTGTTCCAGGAGGGCCCTAAACATCATCAAAGACACCACACATCCAGCCCACAAACTGTTCTACCTCCTACCGTCTGGAAAGCGTTACCGCAGCATGCGGTGCCGCACAACAAGACTGAGCAACAGCTTCTTCCCACAAGCCATCAGGCTCATCAACTCACTGAAGAAGATCCCTTGAACTTTAAAAAAAAAATGCCATGAACATTCAAAAATGCCATATCTGCACTTTATGACCTGCGCCTTACTCACTGCTCCTCACTTTATCCAAAATCCTATGGCGTCAAAATAGTCTCATAAAGCACTCGCACGATAAAACATGCTTCGAGCGTATTGTGTTATTTCACACGCGTAGATATTAACTGTGAGCGAGCAAATTATCTCTGCGCGCGAGGAGAAATCTGTGACCAGCGCGCAAAACAACCACTGGGGGGCAGACGCTCCCTCGAAAAGTCACTGAGCTCTCTCGAAGTTGCCGTTCGCTCGCGCGAAATTAATTTCTGCTCCCTCGAAGCAGTTATCTGTTCGCTCGCGCGAGAACCAGATTTCTGCTCTCGCGAATTTGTTTTCTGTTCACTCGACTCGCGCTCAAAGAGTACTTAAGCACTTCTACTTGGGCAGAGGCCATTAAACGTTGTCTGGGAAGACCGAGGAAAGAGGACAGACTGACAAGGTTTATTCTTAACAATACACCAGCGGACAAGACAGCAAGACCTAGAATTAAGCAATATAACACGAGTGGGAGTGAGGTTGTTGTGGAATACCATCACGGTGTGATTACGATCACGAGTGTTATATTGCTTTTATACAATAGTTCCTTTGGTAACAAAAATAATTACACAAACGGATTTAAAAATATTTTTTCTTTATTTGGGTTGATTATTTGATTGTTCCTCCGCTCCAGAAAATAGTCCCAGTTGGCGTCTTGGTTGCTGAGCAACGCACAGTGCACTGCGCACCACTGCTCTACTTGTAGACATTGAATTGCACATTGCCGTTGATTGATTGTGCAGCCGCTGAGAAAAGGGCCTGGATGTTCACAGTCCGAAGAACTAGATGGTCTTACGTGCTGATCCAGTCTGGCTATCTTTGTTGGTTCTACTGTTTGATGGTCTCCTAAAACATGACTCCACCGCTTTCTGCTTTCCAGAGTGGGGCGCCAGTACCTCGAGAGCTCTGACCTAATAGAAAAACACCCAACTCGACCTTACCTAGTACAGCTAAATCAGTTTGGCAATTTCGCCCTCGCAGCCAACTTTCGAAGCATTTCACTGCCCACGATGTTTGTTGTTTCACTGTATTGCCTTCGTGTCGGCTGTTTTCGATGGAGTCCAAATCATCCGGGCTTAATTTGATTGTCCTTATGCTTGTTGTAGGCCCAAGCTCCACGCTTGCCCTCTCTTCCTCATCAGATTCATATTTTAAATTAAAATTGATGTTAAATTCGTCCATGTAGCCTATATTGCCGCCACAATCAAATAATCAACCCAAATAAAGAAAACATATTTTTAAATCAGTTTGTGTAATTATATTTGTTACCAAAGGAACTATTGTATAAAAGCAATAACACTCGTGAACGTGAGGTTGTTGTGGAATACCCTCACGGGTGTGATTCCCCGCAGGCACGAAGGTAAGTTTAACTGAGTCGAGTGAACAGAAATCTCGCGCGAGCGAACAGATAACTGCTTCGAGGGAGCAGAAATTAATTTCGCGCGAGCGAACGGCAACTTCGAGAGAGCTCAGTGACTTTTCGAGGGAGCGTCTGCCCCCGAGTGGTTGTTTTGCGCGCTGGTCACAGATTTCTCCTCGCGCGCAGAGATAATTTGCGCGCTCACAGTTAATATCTACGCGTGTGAAATAACACAATACGCTCGAAGCATGTTTTATCGTGCGAGTGCTTTATGAGACTATTTTGACGCCATAAAATCCTACCTGCACCTTGTCTCTGTGTGTGGGCGTTCTGTGTGAGTGTGTGTGTGTGTGAGTGTGTGTGTGTTCTGTTGATTAGTGTTGTGTACAAAATGTTTATTGTTTTTAGTTTAAATTGCACATGTATAGTCAGTGTATATTGTATGTATATTGTTAAGTATTTAAGTTGCACACCTGGAGTCTAGCGAAACACGATTTCAAATCCTCTGTGTAATGTAAATTATATAGAAGGAATTGACAATAAAGAACCTTGAACCTTGAACCTTGAACCAGAGATGTCAGAAAGTGCTGCACAACACAAGGATGAAATATAACACGGCAAAACCATAACCCAAAGACCATTAATAGGTATAGCCTACTGACACAAAGCAATAAAATAAAAACATGATTAACAAATACATAAATAAACTAGAAAAGAGAGCGCAGACCTCCGCCAAGGCAGCTTAAGTCTCCACCTTATGATCATGCTCACCTTAAGACATTAAAAGACATTAATCATGTTAAAACATTTTATTACTGGTGAAATAGTTAACTAGTGGGTTCGTTCACTCATGCTCACACGAACTTGGTTGGCTCTTCGGTGCAGGAAAGTACTTTATCTAATTTCCACTGCCAACATGAATTACTGGGCTGCTCACCACTACTGCTCTAACTCTCCTCTGTCTTTCACTGAACCCTCTAACCAAAAACTCAACAACTCCTTGACCCGCAACAGGAGCCTCATTTCCGTACCAACCTATATTCCCTCCTTTCAAAATAAAAGTCACTGTAGATTCCATGCTACACTGGTAACTTGACTGAATAAAAAATTCCTGGATCCAGATGGTTATCCGGATCACCACCAAAAACAAATCAGTTCTAAGTTAGGCCACTTCTGACCTATCCTGAAAATTTCATCAAAATCCATCCATAACTTTTCGAGTTATGTTGTTCACAAACAGACAAACAGACAGACAAACCAACGCCGGCGAAAACATAACCTCCTTGGCGGAGGTAATAAAAGATTGAGCTTGACAGCATCAGATACACACCCCAGAACAAGCTAAAAAGAGAGAGAAAAGATATGTCTTCAAACTGGACTAAAATAACGTACATATAAGATGAGAAGTTCCATAACAGAGCGCTACACAACACACTTGTCTGGTCAATGAACTTTAAACCAACCAGGGCATGCGTTTAACTCACGTGGATTTTTAGGTCATATGACCTTGTCACGTTTTTGTGACATCGCCACGTTTTTCTGGCAAGTCTGACACAAAGTCTAACTATCATGCAACATTTCCATCCCACAATGCATCACTGAAACGCATGTAGGCGCATGTAAACGTTTACATCAGCCCGAACACGCCTATTTTCTAACTTATCTTCCGAAGCCTCCATTACACTGACCACTAATGAGTAGTGGAACCAGCAGTGTCTACTAAAATGTAGATTCGTTTTTTTTTTTTCTAAACAATGTCACCTATGACTGTATATGTTGTAATCTTTTTGTGTATGTCTGTTTGGTGTGTGTATAATGTATGTATTAGCCTTCTCATGTCATCATTACTACATAATCATACATAACTACAATTTATGTGCAGTAAATTGTTTGCTTTTTTATATTATCATAACATGACAGGTGCATAATCTGCATATGGTACAATATGCCCTATGTATGTTGTATGCCTATATGTATTGTAAATATGGACATCCTGAATGAAAATGCCCAAATGAGAAATTAGAAAAGAGTGCAATAACAAATCTGACTTTTTATGTACTTAACAGATGCTCTGACGGAACAGGGAGGCATGACTGAGGGGGACATCATGTTGAAGTTGCTGATTACTGCCCTGATCCTCCTCCTGATTGTGTCTGAGGTCTCATCTGCGTGTGGAAGAGACGAGTATTTCACAGGAGAGGAGTGCTGCCCAATCTGTGGTCCTGGTAAGAAGCTGCACTGTCTGACCTGACTCTTAAAGCTTCCCTTCATATTGCACTAGTGATATTTCGAATGATTGATTGACCACTCCACGTACTTACTTACTTACTCAAGGTTACTATGTACAAAAACACTGCACGGAGTCCACCAATACCACATGTGTTGAATGCCCATCGTTGACCTACACTGAAGGGTCCAAAGGACAGCTGGAATGTAGGCCCTGCAGGGTTTGTGACTCCAGTAAGTGAAACACTGAAATGTATATTAATTGTTATATGCTAATCTCACGTTTTGTTTTCAGGTTTTACCCTTTGAATTTAATGTTAATGAATTTAATTACACAGAGACATGTTCTAACGTGTACGGCTTTACTGAACCACTGATGAGCTTCCTGTGTGTGCTATAAAATACATTCCCCACTGCTATATATAAGCTTATTTATAAGATTATTTTGTCATTGCATTTAGTATATGACTAATGTGCAAATGCTTGAACGATTATAGACTGTGCTTATGAACTGGATCAGGATCATGCTGCACTAACAGTAGAATGACCTTGCTGAGTTGCAAATATTGCTTGACTAACTGCAGAACTAATTGTGCTAAAGATGTTACAATGAAAATGGAGAAGGAATGTATTTTGCAGATAACAACTTCTTACAGATGAAGTGGTAAGAGAGGAACTACCGTGATGTGACCTGGCTCACCAGATGGCTGAGAGAAGGATCTGGGAAAATAGCAGTCCGAAATTTTAACTATAACTTTTATATAACTGTAAAACAACTGGCTCAGGGAAAGACAACCAGTCCGACTTTGTGCCCAGCTGAGACACTGTTATTGGTTGGGGAATGATAACACTGGGCAACAATTTTTTTTTTTTTGAAAATTGTCTATGTTTTTTTAATAGATTTAAGACAATTTTAAGACAATCTTGGAAGGAAGATGGCGGACACGGCTGGGTGCGCTAACCTGGGGGCTCCTGCCTTCAAACGCCGACGACTAAAACCAGAAATTTATAAAACCGACGACGGCAAAGTCATAGTGGAGGACGAGCTTTTAAACTTCCTCGCTGTGAAAATTAAAACTCTAAGCCAGGACGAAATTGTGCTACTGGCCACAAACACTTTTGACTCTGAGGCGATTGAAGCCTCCAAGAAAGTCCTGTTTGAAGTATGTTCGGGGACTTCACAGAGACAAATTACGCACAAAGGACAGAACAGAGACGCAAACAACATAAAACTCTGCCTCAAAGTTCTAAATGAACGCGGGGAGGATATCCCCAGATTTGTGTCTTACCATCTGGATGAGCTGCCGCCAGTGACATTTTCGAGCCTAGATGTGTCTTATCTGCTTCGGAGAATGGAGCAGCTGAGTGCAGAAGTTGGAGCTTTGAAGCACATAGCCCAGCTCCAAACGGGTGTTTGTGAAACTGTTCGTGCTGAAACGGTGGAAATTAACCGACGATTGACAGCATTCGAGTGCCGGTCTGTGAACTCGACTGCAAGCGTTGCTGTTGAGGTTACTACAGGAACTGACAAGTCCTCTTATAATGGCCTAGAGAGCGTGTTGATGCAGTTGCCATCAAGGGTAAGAAGTGGCGATATGCTGCATGAGCAGGGAGCCACGAATTTGGAATTAATGGGAGACGCAACGCAAGAGATGGAGCGTGAAGGCATCGATGGCTCAGCGGATCTGAACCCGACAGGAGACGCGGCGTGCGTTACCGCACCGGTGCAGTGTGGTGGAGAAGGGTCTATTGCCATGGATAGAACTGTGAGGAAGCATACTGCTGGATCAGTGGTTTCCAATGGATCACCACGATGGAGTACTGTTGTAAAGAAAGGCAAGCCGGTTTCTGCCCGGCATAAAACAAAGGCTGTTGTTTCTACAGCCTTGGATGGGCACACTCCCACTTCAGCGGTGCGTAAAAGATATGGTCCCGCGTCTATAATCGGCACTGGAGCTGTGAGTACTATAAAAACTGTTAAGACTAAAATCGTGAATGTGTTTGCGACAAAATTTTCCCCAGAGCTTGATGCAGACACACTTGCGGATTATCTTAAAAGTAAACTCAACAGAATAGTTACCTGCCAGAAAATAGACAGTGCGCGTAGCAGGTTTGGCTCTTTTAAAGTTACTGCGGAATGTGACGATGTTGGCGAAATGTATAACCCTGAACTCTGGCCCGAAGGAGCTCTAGTAAGGCGTTATTATGAGCCACGCAAAGTGCCCACTGCGGTCAATGACATCTAGTCACCATGAAAACATCAATTCGGGTGATATCTTACAACTGCCGTGGCCTAAAGCTAGGGCAGAGTTCGGGAGACAAAGCTCGGCGCTCTGTTGTTGAAGGTCTGCTGGCAGAATGTGATGTTTTATGTTTGCAAGAGACTTTTGCTGCTAAACAAGACCTGGATAAACTAAATACTCTTCATCCAAACTTTTTTGGAGTAGGAGAGTCAACAACTGATCTCAGCAAGGCTATTGTTCGAGGCAGAATTTCAGGGGGTGTGGCTGTTCTCTGGAGCAAAAATCTCGATGCTGTGATTAAGCCAATTAGGCTTGATGTTGATTGGTGTATTGGTTTACAATATATGCACAAATGTAATAATTTTATTATTTTGAATGTTTATACTCCATATGAGTCACGTGACCATGAGGTTGAATATCTTAATAGGCTGGCTTTTATTAATGCTTTTATTCAAGACAATAGCAGCTGTAGTGTTTATGTTGTTGGGGATATGAACTCTGATATCACTGACAGCAGTTCACTATTTGCTAATCATTTGACCTGCTTCTGTGAGGATAATAACTTCACTTTATCGAGTAAAGTATTGTTACCCATAGACAGTTATACATATATAAGTGAAGCGTGGCATACTACATCATGGCTTGACCATTGTTTTAGTACAGCTGATGGCCATGCAGCCATTGAGAAAATGGATATTAAATATGAGGTAGCACTAACAGACCACATACCTTTAGCCTTCACAATAAATGTCGCAGAACTGCCATCTACAATTACCAACAGTAATGATAATGGGGGTGGAGTGTCTACTAAAATAGACTGGTCAGCTCTTACTGAGGAGGACTTAGTAAGATACAACACAAACACAGACCAATACCTAAATAATGTGTCTCTCCCCAGAGAAGCCATCTTGTGTAAGAATATTAACTGTAAAAATGTAGAACACAAAATCGACCTATGTGCCATGTATAGGGCTGTTGTGGCAGCTCTATATGAGGGTGGAAAATGGCTTGGTAAAAACAAGAAAACTAGGGCAAATAATGTTAGACCTGGATGGCATGAGCATGTCGCCCCATATCATGCTGAAGCCCGTGAAACATACAAGCTCTGGGCCTTGGCTGGGAGACCCAGACAGGGCCCAGAGCTTGAGAATAAAAAGCTGGCTAATGCCAGATACAAGTATGCTGTTCGTTTCATCTCTAGAAGCGAGCAAGCCATGAGGGCTGACTCTATGGCTAATAAAATGATGGGTAACAATTTTAATGACTTTTGGAAAGAGGTGCGGTCCCTCAATAACTGTAAACCTTCACTTCCTTGTACTATTGAAGGGGTCTCTGGAGAAGAACACATTGCTGAACTTTGGAGAAAACATTACAGTTCTCTTTTTAATTGTTTACAATATGACCCATATGTGGAGGATTCTGTGGCACATGATGACTCAATAACAATATTGACACAGGAGGTGCATGAGGCTATACAGAAATTACCTAATAGTAAAGCATGTGGCATGGACTTCATAAGTGCAGAACACCTGAAGCATGCCAGTCGGCGGCTTCCCTCTCTTCTTGCCATCAACTTTACTGGACTGTTGATTCATGGCATATTGCCAGATTCTATGCTTTCCATAGTGCTTGTGCCAGTCATCAAGGACAAAACTGGGAAGGTTGGTTGCCTGGACAACTACCGACCCATTGCACTGGCAAGTATATTGTCAAAAGTGATGGAAAGAATCCTACTTGTCAGAGTGAATGCACATGTTTCCTCTCTTGATAACCAGTTTGGTTTCAAGGCTAAGCATGGTACAGACATGTGTATTTATGCTTTAAAAGAGATAGTGGACCTGTACAAATCCAAAAACTCAACAGTTTTAATGTGTCTCATAGATGCTTCTAAGGCATTTGATCGTGTCTGCCATAAAAAGCTTTTTATTAAGTTAAAGAAAGGAGGAGTACCTGGCTATTTTGTAAGGATTCTTGCCTATTGGTATGCACACCAGAAAATGCATATCAAGTGGGGGGGTTGTATGTCTGAACCTTTTAGTGTGAGCAATGGGGTTAGGCAGGGTGGCATTCTGTCCCCTATTTTATTCAATCTGTATATGGATGAACTGTCTAGACGATTGAATGGCTGTAACACTGGATGCATGATTGGGGGTGTACTTGTCAATCATATTATGTATGCAGATGACCTTGTGACCATTAGCCCAAGTAGTACAGGGCTGCAAGAACTTCTTGATGTATGCTCGGACTATGGCTCACAGTTTGATGTTAAATATAATTCTATCAAAAGTGCTGTTCTAATATGTAGAACTAAACAAGATAAAAGCCTGAATTTCCCTGTGTTCAGGCTGTCTAATAATTCCCTTGAGATCTGCAAAAAGATAAAATATCTAGGCCACTGTATTTCAGATGATATGAATGATGATGATGACATATACAGACAGTGTTGTAAATTGTATGCACAGGCAAACACTATAGCCCGTAAATTTGCATTTTGCTCCACCCAAGTCAAGGTGGCTCTGTTTAAGGCATACTGCACACCACTCTACACTGCACACCTATGGGCTTCTTACAAAAAGGCAAGCATGCAGAAGCTACAAGTAGCATACAATGATGCTTTAAGAATTTTACTGAAGGTCCCTAGAGGAGGGAGTGCTAGCCAGATGTTTGTATCTGTAGGAGTAAGCACACTTCATGCACTTTTAAGAAACCTAATGTATAGATTTTCACAGCGCCTGGATGCTTCCTCCAATAGTATCATGGTGGCTCTCTCAAATCCAACTGTGAGTAGCACAAGATATACATCCAGGCTAAGGGCGCACTGGACTAAATGCCTGTATATATTCTAAATCCTTTTTTTTGTTTGTTTGTTTGTTTGTTTGTTCTTGTTCTTTTCTTTTGTGTCCTGTCTGCTTGGCCTGGTCTGTCTTGATGTGTGTTTGTACTGTGTTTATGTGGATTTGGACAAGAGTCTGGCGAATAAACTGAATTGATTGATTGAATTGATTGATTTACACCGCTAAATCTGAAAATGACATTGATTTCTCTTGATCAGGTCAGGTTTCTGTGCTAAGATAATTTTTAAAAATCTGATTTTCTTACTGATACTATATGTATTACATTATTTTCTAACTATTACTATATCTATTACATCAGCTGATTTTTATTAATATTTTTTATTCGAGATAAGAAGCAACAAAGCAACAAATCCTTTTCTAACACTCAGTTTTAAAGCAAAAAAGGTTTTCGAACACATTTTACTCATCACAAAATTTCATTCCAAACTTCTCTTACTGTAAATTGAACAGTATACAATTAAAAAGTAATTACATGTAAATTGAATAGTACGTCATTATTGTTCGAAATTCAGGGCATGAATTTCCGTTTATGTGAACCTCTAGAATGCTATAACATATGCAATAACATATGCAATAACATATGAAGAAAAACGTTGAAAAAAAAACATGTGGCCATAGTTAAAAAAGTTGACCTGATTGAGAAAAACCAATGTGATATTTGGATTCAGCACATCAAAATTGTTATAAATCAGCTCAAACATCATAGACAATAAATTTGTTGTTGACCAGTGTAATCGAACCTAGATCTCTGTAATGTTTTATCTACCTAGTGATTTTATGTATTAAAACAAACTGTTTATTCGTGAAATGTTAATTTGGATTAAGTGACTTTATTCAAGGAAAAAGATTTTGAAGACTTGCAACAACAGTTGTTTTTTTCTTCTCAGTTTATTTTTGTATTATCGTGTGTGCATTCGTTGTGTTTTATATTGCAGCTGATATGTTTTACTAACCATGACTGTATGATGTTCCACTAAGGTGCAGGACTAAGAGTGGGGAGAGCATGCACCCCCTCCTCAAACACACTCTGTGAGCCTCTGGAGGGACACTACTGTACTGACCCAATCAAAGATGGCTGCCGAGGAGCTGTGGAACACACTAAGTGCAAACCAGGACAGTTCATCAATCAGACAGGTGAGGAAACCCATCCTAGCCAATTAGTTAGCGATAACAGAAGTGACCGATTCTGTGGAAAAAAAATGGCGAGATGGAGGCAAAAAACTTTGTGAAGCAGAGTAGAATTGCCTTTGCCAAGTCATTATTTCCATGGAGCAGGTCACCTTGAAGGTCATTGTCCTGTAAATCCCCCATTTGCATCTACAAACCATTTTAATCCACAGTTCTCTATTTAAGATAAATTTGCATAAACTACCAAAACTACCACTTGATTTGCTGCTTTATAGTGTGGAATACATAGTCATTTAACTGTTAGTTTGGGTACTGCAGTTGTTTATTCAGAGACCCATTGATATGGAATGACATTTCTATTGTGATTTATTTCAAAGGTAGTCAGTTAATGCATCCTAACATGTAAGATAATTGCATTGTTAAGGCAGATAAGTTACCTTAAAATAGACAGGAGATATAAGTGATTTTATGTGTGATGGACACAGGTACAGCATCCTCAAACACTGTGTGCAGTGAGTGTGTTGGTGAAACATACTCAGATGGATCATTCACATCCTGCAGACCACACACACAGTGAGTGCATTTAATCATGTACTTGTGAGTTGTGTTTATACCCATCCTACTGGTCAAGTTATAGATGGACTACTCATCTCATCTCAGCATTATAGGTGTGAAGTAGGCTAAAACGTGGTACAGGAAGTGACCTCATCATCTGATACTGAATGCTATTTTTATCCCACCATTGTAGGTGTGAAGTAGGCTACAACGTGGTACAGGAAGGGACCTCATCATCTGATACTGAATGCCAAATAATTGTCATCGGTGTGGCGGTTGTTGTCAGTTTACTGATTTATGCCATCCTGGTACCTATTATTGTGGCGGTCAGATGGAGGAGACATGGTATAAAACATTTTTATTTCGATCCTTCCTTTTCTGTATATAAAGTACAGAACTACAAGACACTTCATACCAACATAAGATTCAGACAAGTGTGTGGGCATGCATGTGTGTGTTGTCATGGCTATGACCCCCCCCCCCCGTTCCCATCAGTCCCATTCCCCAGTTTTCTCACCTCCTGCGTCTGTCTCTCTTGCACTCTTCCACTTAAACTCGTGTTTCCCCTCTTCCTCACCACTCTTTGTCTGGCCTGGTCTCTGATTACTGGCAGTTACTCCCTGAGTGAGTTTCTGAGGCATATTGTGTTTTACAAGCATGTGTGCTGTGTGATTGTAGTACTGTATGGGCACTGCATGTGAGATGTGTGCGTGCCTTCTTCTCTGTCTGTATGTGTGTGTGTGTGTGCATGTGTGAAATTGTACTACACTGATGTCTACCATGATGTTGCAGGCCTTTATGATGCCACCAAGTGATGAAAAACCTGGAGGAGATCCCTCCTGACCAAGCTGAGAAGACATGAGGAACATTCTGACGTTCGGATGGTCAGAATTTTTACCAAAATGTTGGATGGACACCCAACCAGACATGAATCTCGAATTCACAGAATACTCTATCTCATGCTACTCCATTGTTTTTTTTGTTTATTTCAGCTGTAAATGTAGAGTACTACATTACATTACATTACATTGCATTTGGCAGATGCGGAAGAGAAGGGTTTTTACACGTTTTTTAAAGGTAGGGAGGGATGTTGGTTAGTTAGTTTTGTTAGACGTTGACATAAGCAGGGGCGGAACCTGAAATGACTTTGTAGGCTAGCGTCAGAGCCTTATGGACTTAGGTCTACTGCGCAAACTCCTGCTGACGTCAGATGATGTAGGCCAACAAACATTTTGGAGGGATGTGCTCAGAGGGGGTCTCCCTCCCCCGGGGAGTAAAACACTGTAGAACCGGTACTGCTACCTCTTTTGAGTGCGTTCATCCAGTCGTAAGAAGACATTAGGTGTACGCAGGGGCGGAGCTATAGGCGGGGGGGGGGGGGGGGCAATGGCCCATGGCCCATGAAATTTACTTTGTTGTTCGCCATGTGTGTAGCTGACATTTTAAGTGTGGTGTACCCGTGTGTGTGCGGGTGTGTGGCAGTGTTGTTCAAGTTCACTAGATTTGTTCACTAGTGTTTATTGTTCATGTGTAGTTCATGTATTACGTATGTTCAGTACCGGTCCCAAGCTCGGATTAATGGGGAGGGTTGGCGTCAAAAAAATGCTTATCACTGAAATAGCAATATATCAGATGGACAGGCTTAAATGTGTGTGTGTCCGCGTGTACGTGTTGTTCCGCCAGTGGGTGTACGTCATCTGTGAACAGCACCTTGAAAAAAATCTCATGAAAATACTTAACAGCACACTGCGGCTCATACCAGTGTGCTTGAGTTACGTGCATCTAGTTTCTTTGTATTCAGCTGTTTTTATGTACTTTTGGTTTTAAAACATGTTGTGCATCTATTTGTTTTGTCTTCAGCTGTTTTCTTGCACTTTTCAAACTAAAACACTTTGTAATTTAAAAGTTTACTTATGTTCACTGGGAATGTATTACACAAAGCTTTGTTTTGTGGGGTATTAAAGAGGGTGGGTTGGTATTGGATTTGTAGCATGAGATGTAGGAGGGCAGTGGAGAATGTCAGTGCGTAGCCTGTGGTTTCTGCTTGTGGATAGACATGTGTGCAGTTTGAATGATCACTGTATCTGTGCAATGTGCAGTTTCAATGATCACTGTATCTGTGCAGTGTGCAGTTTGAATGATCACTGTGTCTGTGCAATGTGCAGTTTGAATGCTCACTGTATCTGAACAGGAAAGCCATGATAGTCAGCTGATGGTCAACTGTAAAACTAATGTGATCATGTCTATGCAAGTATTGTAACATGGAATGACTACCCTGTCCTCCACTTTTGCTGGTGATCAGTCAAGCACAACCACCAAAGTATAGCCAGTGCTATAATTCCCCAAAAATATGTTTTGGCTAATAACAACAAAATGATAAAGTATGGGGGAGTGGGGTGCTGAAAGGTGGTCTCGCCCGGGGAGTAAAACACTATAGAACCGCCACTGAGCACAACCACCAAAGTATAGCCAGTGACTACCTCAACCAGGACTGACAGAAATATGAAGGAAAGCTTTATGTGTCTGTACATATGCTTGTGCACTTTTTGATTTGTACTGTAACTTTTTTTGTTTTATTTTATTGTGTACTCTGTGGCATATATATGCCTTCTGTGTACCTTGGGTTTTGTGCATTAATTCTGTGTCTTGCATCTTCCTGCTCATGTAATCCTGTAAAGCACTTTGCGAATAAAACTTGTTACTTACTTGTTACTGACTTGTGTGCCTTTCATAGCTAACCATTGACACTTGATGCATTCCATGCATACTGGAATTAAGAACTGTTTATTCTGTCCCATTGTTAGAAATGATTATAAAGTAAACTACACTTTCAGAAATTATGGGACACCAGGGGTATAAATCACAATCAGCATTAACCTACCCCCAAAGGCTAATATTTGGACCTTCATGTGTACCTAATTAGCTCTGGAGAGGGTACAAACTAGTTGTAAAACGGTGGTTAAAAGGTACAATTACGTGCCTTTAAGGGTACTTTATATCTGTCGACATAGACATAGGCCCTTTATATGCGTCAACATAGACATAGGCCCTTCATATGTGTCGACATAGACATAGGCCCTTTATATGTTTCGACATAGGTCCTTTATATGTGTTGACATAGACATAGGCCTTTTATATGCGTTGACACAGACATAGGCCCCTTATATGTGTTGACATAGACATAGGCCCTTTATATGCATCGACATAGACATAGGCCCTTTATATGGGACGACATAGACATAGGCCCTTTACATGCATCGATATAGACATAGGCCCTTTATATGTGACCACATACACATAGGCCCTTTATGTGAGTCGACATAGACATAGGGCCTTTATATGTGACGACATAGACATAGGCCCTTTACATGCATCGATATAGACATAGGCCCTTTATATGTGACCACATACACATAGGCCCTTTATGTGAGTCGACATAGACATAGGCCCTTATATGAGTCAACATAGACATAGGCCCTTTATATGTGACGACATAGACATAGGGCCTTTATATGTGACGACATAGACATAGGCCTTTTATATGTGACGACACAGACATAGGCCCTTATATGTGTCGACATAGACATAGGCCTTTTATATGAGTCAACATAGGCATAGGCTTTTTATATGTGTCGACATAGACATAGGCCCTTTATATGTGACGACAGAGACATAGGCCCTTTATGTGAGTCGACATAGACAGGCCCTTATATGAGTCAACATAGACATTGGGCCTCTATATGTGACGACATAGACATAGGCCTTTTATATGTGTCGACATAGACATAGGGCCTTTATATGTGACGACATAGACATAGGGCCTTTATATGTGACGACATAGACATAGGACCTTTATATGTGACAACGTAGACATAGATTTACTTTGCTTTGCTAGGGGTGTATGTTGCTACCTGTCACTACCCCTAAAGACACATACACCCCCCTCCCTCCCTCCTCCTAAAGTCATAGACATTATTTCTTTTATTTGAAAATTAGCACATATGTTTAATATCATGTGCTCCCATTAGTATGGTGTAGTAAATATAACAACGAAATAATAACACAAAAATAACTTCAGTTTTTGAAAGTGTATGAGTCACTTAATCACAGTGTTGTCACAGTATTGGCATGTGCTAATGTTTAGTTTCTGGTATACAGTTGCGCAACTTTTTTTTTTCCAAGAGCCTCATAACACTTACACTTAAACATGGAAGGGCACTTTGGAGGGGAATGATTCAAATCAAATGAACTGCAAGTTGAAAAGGCAGACTTTAACCATGAGATTTGGAGCCTTAGCAGGGAAAATGCTGGCCTCAGTATTCACATAGACAGCTTGCTCTGGTAAGCGTGAACCAATGACCACCAAAGTAAATAAAACGACAAACAAGGGGGAGGACTGATTGGGAGCAGGAATACCAGGGTCTTCGGAATACCAGGGTCTTCGGAATACCAGGCTCTTCGGAATACCAGGATCGTTGGAATACCAGTGTCTTCGGAATACTGGGCCCCATCTCCAGCCCCAGTGCCATCATTCAGGAGGTTTTTGCTTACAGCCCTTCAGGTATGAAAGTGAAGGAAAAATGTGTGTGTGTGTGTGTCCGTGCGTGCATGCCTGTGTGTGTGTCTGTGTGTGTATGCAGTGTGTTGTTGTTTGTTTTCCTGTGCATGTGTTGTGTGTGCTTAGAGTTGTCTCCAGTCCCTGTACAGGACATCCCAACCCCTCGGCATGAGCAGGAGAGTCAGAAGAACTGCAGCCGGAAGGCAGAGTAGCCCTTAGAGTGTACACACAAAGATGCCCCCCGCCCCCCTTCTCCCTTTTTTGTTTTTGGCGCCACTGTTTGTGCATGTACTTCAATCCTTAAATGATTTTGACTTCAACTCTTCTTAATATGTCTTACCAAGAAATCAGTATACAAAAGAAACCATTACAAAGTATTCTTTCTCGTTTTTGGCATGTAACCAACTGCTGTCACAGCTAGAGAATCAGCAAGCCAAGATCTACCTGTGGTTTAGGCAGCAGTTGCTTCTCTTGTGGTTTGTGGGCAACGCTTAGTCTTGTCGCCTTGTCACAGACAAGGCTGATTTTAATTTGCGTTTTTTACACTGTCAGCTCAGGCAGTCTTTAGCAGCTCACAGTCCCTCTTTCTTTAACCTTCGTTGATCTTTCTATTACATTATACAAGCTATCCTCCATTTTAGCTGAAAGGTAAACAAGCAGGCAGAAAGACAAAATGGAGCAGTAGTTTTACAGAAATTCACCACCAGAACTAGCTCAATATTAGCACCGGCACCAACACCAGAACAGGAAGTGAGGTATGAGTGTGTGCACGTCTGCATGTGTGTAAGATGTGCAGTTGATGACGTATAACAAGACAGCGTGTACACACCTCTTCCACCTCACACACACATCTACATATCTCAGACATGCCACTATAGCTTTCTGTTACCCTACTGCGTAGGGGCCGTGGTTCTGCCTAAGGTTTCTTCCTATACTTAAATAATCCAAATGCAAAACAGGGAGTTTGTCCTCACTCCTGTCGCCCCTATGGACACAAGCAGGAACTGTCAGCAGTGCCCTACTGAACTTTCTCGGCACTACCAAGCCACAACAAATTCTGTCTTGTGTTTTTCCTGCCAAACTGTTCAAGCACTTTGAGCTGCATCTTGTATGAATTGTGCTATACAAATACAGTTTATTATTATCATTACCTTCACTCACACACAGATATAAAATAAATAAGTGTTTGTCCTCGTACAAGACATGTCAGGATGACGTTTTGTTTCTGTGCGGGACATGTGTTGTCTGGTCCACAGCAGAAGAAACCAGAAGTGCAGCATCTCTCCCATATCACAAGGCATGAGTGGGAGCGTGCTAAGAGCAAGTTCACCATGGGAGAAAAGCTGGACTCTTTGCTGATGTGTACTGTAACCCAATACTGGGTATGTACACCTCGCATCCAGGTCCGTCTAGGTAGGAGCTGAGTGAAAGTGCAATGAACCAACACACACAGTTATCACACAATGCAACTTTAGTATTGCAATTAAAGTAAACAATACAATTTAACTTTACACATACAACACAAAACTGGGCCCTTTAAATTAAATAAATAAAGATGTGGTGTTTAGTTGTCTCTTATGTCTGTAAAGTTCAGTTCCTTTGGGTCCTTGTGTTGAACATTGAGTCAATGTCAAGTTTGTTTTACAATTGCAACGAAATTAAATGAAATAGATTCATCTAACATAAAACATTTAAATAACACTACGTTCATATACATACATTATATCACACTTTCATACATTACATGTTTAAACAAAGGGATTTCCAAATCGAGAAATAAGCTTATTTCAAGCTAATTACACTTCACGTAAAATTACATCTTTTACCACTCACAAATATAACATGTCACAAATATACATTTACATCTGTCTCTTTCAAACATTACTTCAAAAATATGCATAAACTAGACAAGACAAGAGCAGAGTTGTATAAAGTAGAAGTAGAAGTACTGTTTTGGATGTAATTACAACACTGGTAGTATAGTATTATGCAGTTGCAACTGCGTAGTACCGTACTACTTGTGTTGTAATTAAATCCAAAACAGTACTTCTACTTCTACTTTATACAACTCTGGACAAGAGTGTTATAACCGTTAACACTTCGCTAACATACCGAGACAGGGTTGAACAAAGAAAACTCGATGAAAAATATACTTCTGGTCATCAAAATTAAACCACACTTCTTCAGTGTAACGAGGTTAAATAAGTTATTTTCTGAAATATCTTCGTTTTTTTGTAAACTACTCTAATTATTTCACCATACTCTACTATTTCACCAAACGTAAGCTTCACAAACGAGCTGAAACATGGCACCTGGCAAAATTACTGTTCATCTTCTCTCCTGTAGGCTTCGACTAACGTTAAAAAAAGAAAATCAACCAAGAGAGTATCGCAAAATTCTGCGTTTCAAAATAAAAGTGTCTACACTCAAATTAGAATAGAACAGCACTTCTCCATGCACCTTATACGTGTTTAACAAAGATAAACTTAACACTGATGAATTTCTATATCAGGGATTATTTATACAGTTATTTATTATTACTGTTGTTACCATATTTATTCTCTATTTATTATCTATACCATCAGCTATTTATTAGCTGGGTTACACCACCAAGCAACATGGAAGGGCAGGCTCAATGTTGCCATCAAGGGCCTTAAAGACAATGGTATGTCAGGTGTTGGTGTCTCTGTCTGTCTGTCTGTTAGTGATTGTTTGTCTAAGACTGTGCAGAGGGAGATTCATATAATGCATCTTTACAGAGGCCTTGGAAGAAAGCAGACTGCGTGACTGATAAAAAGGCATCTCCTTAGAGGTTTCCAAAAGCCTTTGCCAAATGACATTATCAGAATCCCCTGCTCTGTTATATTGGTAATCTAAGGCACTTGAAAGGAAATCTGCTTAAACCATTTTAAAGCCTTCACACCAGCCTTTTAGAACAAATAGGCTGCCAGGCTGCTGCAGGTTATTACAACATAGAATAAAATAAATAATAGTGCAGTAAAAAGATTAAAGAATAAAAAGGGAGGTATAGGGTGCACAGTTCTGATGTGCTATATACATGTGCAAAAAGACTAAATGAGGTTTTATATGCAGTGTGATATGCAGTGTTGGTTACGGTATTGCACATTAATTAAATACTGCACAGTGAGATATTGGGCAATGAGAGTAATGATTATTGCATTACCATGGATGTTTCTGTTACTCTACTGACAGGTATTACTGTAGATGCGTCCTACAGTTTAGTCCAGTTCCTCCCAGTCCTGTATCAATCCTGTATCGATCCTGTACCAATCCTGTTTTCTTTGTTTGACTTTCCTAATTGTCCTTTCCAAAGATCAGCACATTTACTGTCATTGTGTCCAGTGTATTGCACAGCAGTCTGCAGGGTTCTGCCTTGTGTGAGAAGGACCTTCATGGAGACTGAAATGGTCTCACCCTTGAGAGTTCCTGAGCTTGTAGACGGAGCTTGGTCTGGCAAACCTCCCACAGACAGGAAGTTCTCAGAGGCGGGATCAACGGGTGTCTTTTCAGTGCCTCTGTGTTCTACTGGACAGAACTACAACCAATCAGACCACTGGTTCTGATGACTAATGCATACCATTCGTTTTTCATTGGATCCCGTTTTTTCCGGGAAATGAACAGCTGAAAATAGGCAGGTTGGCCAGAGTGACTTGAACACGACGTTCAGTGTAGCATCACAGGCAGTATGGATGGACCCAGGCTAGTTGTAGCTTGTAGTTGGTGAGACACACAGATGTAAGGTCCAAACCGAGATGATCAGGCAGAGGAGGCGGGAGCGGGGGTGCGGGATGGGGTAGGCAGTCTCCATAATGGTGCACTGGGTGAAAGCGGTGGGGGTGGCTGAAATACAAAATTACAAAAAAAACAAAACAAAACAATGGAGTAGCATCACTGTTAAAATGGGTGAGTTGGATGGATCAACATGCGTTTTGATTGAAGTATTTTTGAAAAGCACCTTACACTGTATCGCTCTAAGACAGAGACAGTCATCCTAGATTCCTCATGTCTCAGATTGGGCACGAGGGATGTCACTTCTTAGAGGTTCTTCATCACATGCTGCAACATCATGTAGACATCAGTGTAGTTCAAATTCACACACATGCACAGACACCCCCACTCACACATACAGAGAAGAAGGGTGGGGGGCTAACTGATATCTGGGCATAGCCATGACAACACACACATGCATGCTCACACACTTGTTTAAATCTTATGTTGGTATGAAGTGTCTCAGAGCCCATGCTGTTTTGCAGTTGTCAACTTTATATAAAGAAAAAAAGGATGGAAATAAAAATATTTTATACCATGTCTCCTCCTCCTTCTGACAATTACCACCACAGCAACTGCCACGATGGCAGTAATCAGTAAACTGACAGCAATCCCCACACCGCCAGAAATCATTTGGCATTCAGTATCAGATGATGAGGTCCCTTCCTGTACCACGTTGTAGCCTACTTCACACCTACAATGGTGGGATAAAAATAGCATTCAGTATTAGATGATGATGTCACTTCCTTTGCCATGTCATGCCCTAATTTACACCTACAATGGTGAGATGAGAGTAGCCCATCTATAACTTTTCCAGTAGGATGAGTATAAACACAACTCACAAGTACATGATTAAGTGCACTCACTGTGTGTGTGGTCTGCAGGATGTGAATGATCCATCTGAGTATGTTTCACCAACACACTCACTGCACACAGTGTCTGAGGATGCTGTACCTGTGTCCATCACACACAAAAGCACTTATTAATCTCCTGTCTATTTTAAGTTAATTTATCTCCCTCAACAATCCAATTCTCTTTCCTGGATGGCTGATGAGGTGAGCATTAACTGACTACCTTTGAAGTAGATCGCAAGAGAAATGTCATTCCATATCAATGAGTTTCTGAATAAACAACTCTAGTACCCAAACTAACAGTTAAATGACTGTCTATTCCACGCTCTACTTTTTCCTAACGGTTTCTATAAAGCAGCAAATCAAGTGGTTATTTTGGTAGTTTATGCATATTTTATCTTAAATAGAGAACTGTGGATTAAAATATTTTCTAGATGCAAATGGAAGATTTACAGGATAATGGCCTTCAAGGTGACCTGTTCCATGGAAATAATGACTCAGCGAAAGCAATTTCACTCTGTTTCGCAAAGTTTTTTGCCTCCATCTCGCCATTATTTCCACAGAATCAGTCACTTTGGTGGTCGTTATCCCTAGCTAATTGCCTAGGATGGATTTCCTCACCTTTCTGTTTGATGTACTGTCCCGGTAAGCACTTGGTGTGTTCCACAGCTCCTCGGCAGCCATCTTTGATTGGGTCAGTACAGTAGTGTCCCTCCAGAGGCTCACAGAGTGTGTCTGAGGTGGAGCTGCAGTTCCTCTTCAGTCTGAGACCTGCAGCTGGGGATCAAGTTTAATTTGTTCGTTGAAAGGCAATTAGTTTATGATAGACACATTTATACCAACTTCAAGAGAGAACTGTACTCCATCAAATATATGCAATGGTATATACTGTATATAGTATGTCCCTCCAGAGGCTCACAGAGTGTATCTGAGGTGGAGCTGCCTCATCACTCTCAGACCTGCACCTGAGTTTCTGCCATGGAGAGTTATTTACAACAGCGTCTCTCAAAGTTTTTCAGACCACTTCTTTCCTCTAGGACCACCCCCCCCACCCCTCACCCCCACCTAAGGCCAACATGGCTATGCAAATGTATGAATTCGTGCAGTATCACAGGGAATGGCATGAAGATGATATTGTTGTTTAGACATACTGTGCATAGGATAGGTAGCTTAAGGAAATAAATAATATTTTAACACAACTGCTAAACTGTTTGAAAACATTCATTTCTGTATTCTGTACATGTCTTGTTCTCGGCTTACTTTTTCAATACAGCTTTTGATATAACTCAGACTCTGTGTGTGGTTTCTACTTTCTGTGCAGTTCTACATTCTCTATCACAAGTTTTTCAATTAAAATGATGAAAAAATAAATGATGAAAGACATAAATACATTTTAAAAAATGCTGAGACTTACTTGAGTTGCAAACCGTACACCTCCTACATAACAACAGTGAATTGTTTGCATCAGTGTAGGTTGTTGTGGGGCATGGAGCACATGTTGTGTTGGTGAACATTGTGCAGTGTTTATGCACATAATATCCTGGAAAATACATGATGCAACAGACACAGCAATAAACATGGTAAAAACATGATGCACTATCTCTTGTTGCATTTAGTAAATACCTCACAATGCACAAGCTGCCTATTCTGCATGTGCATTTAGGGCTGGGGGATCTAGTTCAGATACAAACAATCTGTACTTAATGTACCCTAGCTCAGTACCAGTACCATGTACTGTAGGTCAGACTGACCAGGGCTACATACAGTAATGTACTGTAGATTAGGCTTACCAGGGTTGCACATTTGACAGCAGTTCCAATCCTCCTCATACTCATCAGGACTGCATGTGTGACCCGACCGTATCCCAAAGGGGCTAGGCAGAGGCAGCATGATCAACACTGGCAGAAACATCCTCAGCAAAGTTGACAGCGTTGGCAGCGGCAGCTTCAGGATGGTTTGGGAAGCCATTTCTGCAGTCTGGCACCTACATACACCTCACTAGAACAAAACAAGCATTAGATTTTTAGTGTAGACATTTTAGTGTATTTGTGTATGGGAGTTGAGCGGACAGGAGAGGGGGGAGGGTGCATCCTGAAGACCTCCAAAATCATCTAGTGTTAGTAGGGCTGCGCTGTGTGTGTGTGTGTGTGTGTGTGTGTGTGTGTGTGTGTGTGTGTGTGTGTGTGTGTGTGTGTGTGTAGGCGCGTTCGACTTACAAACCCATTTGTCGGCGTCTGTCTACATACGTCAACGACAACTGCTCATCACAGCATGGGTGGGTGTTTAAAAGGCTTCGGTCAAGTCAAACACAAATCCAACAAGACTGAGCTTGCACCTTCCCGATCTTCGTCGTAGGCGTGCAAGGGCTGTGTCCTGCATGCTGTGTGTGTTGGGGGCGGTTGCAGGGGCTGTGTCCTGCGTGCGGCGTCTGCATGGAATGTTACAGGGGTTACCTATCCCCCAGCTCTCCTAACATTAGGTGTATGCAGAAAAACGTGTCAGTAGGCATGTGTGATGCTACAGGTGTGTGTGTGCAGTGTGTTGAGCGCCAACCAGACTTACCTCCGGGCCTCCTGTCCTGGGCCACCGCAAGCGGTTGTCTATCTTAGACGGCCAGCTCTGTCTCAGCCCTCTCCTCCCCACGGGCTCTTCTCCAGAGTGTTCACCACTGTGAGGAAAGCCTCACGCAAGTCCCTACATGTGGCCACCGTCCTTACTTTAAGTTCACGAGGGGCCAAGTAAAATCCAAGGATCCAGACGTACACGGCTACAGGTGAGCAAACCTGCTCCAAACGCTGGGTCCGCGTGCGAGCAAGGTGCCTCCGCCACTCACGCCTCGGAGTCCCCCAGAATCTCTTCTCGTAACCTCTGACCCCTTACCCGTATAGCCTCAAGCCCAGAGGTCAGTCGGCGCCCCCATGTGGTGTGGACGTGTTAGTGTGCTGTATATTCCCAAGTGCACAAAAATGTGTGATGAGAGGTCATGAGGCCGGGGTCAGTTCAGTGCCAAAGGGAGGATGGTAAATCTAAAGGTGGATCACCATAACCAAACCAAACTAAATTCTTCCAAAACAGCAGATACAGTTGCATTAAAATATTGCCATTGCTCCTCGTTGGCCTTGTTGACAGTGACTGAGGTAGAGTTCTGGTCGCTAAACTACCACGTCACTGCCTTTTTGAAATGCTAGATTTTGCAAATGCAAATACAGCATCACAGGAAGTAAGGGCATTCCCAGGCTACTGAGGACTAGTAGCTGAGGCAAAATCTGAATCGGAACAATATATAACACGGGGGGAGAACTATAGGTGTGCTCTTTTTACAAACTCAATTCCTGAAACCTTACCCCATTTTCTCAAAACTGTAAACACAAACTCCAATTATTGACATGCATTTCCCAAAACTCCTCACCCACTCGTGTTGCAAAAGCACACTACTGCCTCAAAACAGTTTTACGTGTGCTCAAAACCAAACTATTCTCAAAACGGAAACACCACTGTCAAAATGAAAATCACAATGAAGCACAACGTTCAGATGTGTATAATAGCATAAGTTGTTTTCACAGCCCTGACAATGCATTTTCAACTGAATAGCACAATTAGGGGTGTATATGTATTGTGCATAGACTAAAATAAAGTGGTAATTAGATTACTTCCTAAAATATTTTGAACAAAAATACATTTTGGGAATGCAGTACAAATGTGGGGCAGGCCACAGCACCTCATCCACATTACAAGCAAAGGCGTCCCTTGCCAGGTTTTGCAAATTGTGTTTTACCATGTTGTTCAGCCAATAGGTTTTTGTGCTTTAGCAATTCAGAAAAACTGTAATAACGCCTCAAAGCCTTATATACTACAATGAAGAACACAATAGAGATACAGCCGCATGACCAGTTTAAGGAAATAAACATGGTGGGAGGGGGAAAGAAACTTGTCAGGTTCATCAAGGCTTCCGAAGATAAAACATTATAGAAGTGCAAATAAGCCCGGTTTCAGCGAAGATTGAGTGGCCTTAAATGTCCTAAATTAATGCAGCTTTTCTTACCGTGTTGCAGCCTCATATCTGATGTCCCTTGCATACTGATACAACAATCAGGAAATGCACAATGTTTTGCGTTGCACGTGTTGATTATGGTCAGAAATCCAAAACCGACAGCTGGCGACTTTTAACACTACGCCTTTGTTTTCAGCCAAAGTACTTAAAAACAGCAGGACGGGACCCATTGATTATTTAAGGCTCATATCGTTAGCCTCATACCATAACCTCATACCACTGCAAAGCTATTTGACATTGAAATATGACTTAAGCAATTATGCTATGAGACTAACGATATTATGTATTGCCATTACATTTCAAATACTGTAAAAAGCTATTTTAAAAGGAATACATTACCAATGTGACACTTCAATTCGTAGGGGACCTCTTATCCTTTGTAAATTATAATAGTTGAGTAATTCATTCATTCCAACTTGTGGGTAAGCCTACAAAAGAGGAAGTTATCTGCGTTCGCCTCTTTCTGAAGCGAGCAGTTTTTTGTGTGTGCCTATGCCACCGCCCCCTGCACATGTCAACCTCGCCGGGCATGACACACAGAGACCAATGACTTCCCATTTAAAAACAATATTTTCAGAGCAGATAAAACTGGACACAAATCAGTTCATAACATTCTGACTCTTCTAATGACATGATCTGGGTTTCATTTTTTCAGACATATTGATGCATTCATGAAACACAACATATGACTAATGCTGTTTACAAAATACATTTCAATAGTTTTTTTACTTTTATGTAATGCAAAATCAGTCAATATGCTGAAGTGGGTAAAATCTGTAGAATGCAGTTTGGGGATGGCTACCTGATGAAGGGCAGAGGTATAATGTGGGGTTGTCATAAAGTGCATATACTGCAGTTGGGGTTGGGAGGGAGGATTGGCTGTTGGTGGTCGATGATGAGCTGTGTGTGTGTGTGTGTGTGTGTGTGTGGGGGGTGGGGGGGGGGGGGTGGGAGGAGAGAAATGCTGCGTAAGCAGCCAGCAGCACTGAGGTGCTCTGGGTAATTTCAGTATGAGTCAAATGTTGTGCTTACCTCTTTCCAACGTATCTCTATATTTTTATTTGTGCGACCCTCTGCCAATATAACAGAGTTTTGCCAGCAAAACTAAGAAATCGATTACTTTTAAATGATAAACCAGTAATTAAATTATTTAATAAAAAAAAGAACAACAACCTGTTTAATGTCCGCGTTTACATTGGGCAAGACAATGACTGGCAGGCAACAAACAAAGGCAGGCAGGAAATGAAGCTTTCACACCATGCACACCATACTCACAGCACGTTCAAACCAGCACATACATGCCTCCAGTTCAAACCAGCACATACATGCCTCCAGTTCAGACCAGCACATACATGCCTCCAGTTCAAACCAGCACATACATGCCTCCAGTTCACTGTGTCAGGTATCAGTGTAGGTTGCTGTGGGCCATGTATTACACTAGTAGTAGAAAAAATGGTCTGTTTACGAGCTAATCATTTTAAATTTTTGCTAATTTTACAGTTAAACAACCCTTCATGCTATATCAAAATTATGAGACTAAAAGTAGATCATTACAACATAATAAATAAATGAAATAAAATAAATAATAGTGCAGGAAAAGGATTAAAGAATAAAAAGGGAGGTATAGGGTGCACAGTTCTGATGTGCTATATACATGTGCAAAAAGACAAAATGAGGTTTTATATGCAGTGTGATATGCAGTGTGGGTTACCGTATTGCACATTGAGATATTGGACACTGAGTGCGTGGACATGGACATGGACAAGTCGAAACCGATTGGAACTGGTTTGGGATCGTACCGGCTTCATGTGAACGGGGATTGGTTTGGTTTGGAATTGGTTTTCGGAAACCACTTGCGACGCCAGGCCTGGGCTGGTTCCAAACCACTTCGAGCTGCCATGTGTACGGGAATCGGATTGGTTTCGGGTACTGTGCATGCATCAACGAAATAAAAAACGCAGTTTGTTCCTTCATACGGACTTCCTAACACAGCAGATTGCACAACACGTATGCGAATGCGTCAAACTCCTGGATCACCATTTCTGTATGCCGCCAGAAAGTTTGTTTATTGTCTTTATTTAGTAGGAACAGTGCAGAGCCCATAGAAGATGTGCCAGAGTATTACGTTTTTGTTTAGACCACCTTATTGTTTAAGTGGGTAATAATATCAGGTAAAAGGAGGAGGCTATGTAAATACATTTGCACTGACTGACTTGTAAGATTTTTTTAGCCACTGTTTTGCGATGTGGAATAACCGGAATGAGAGGTGAAAAGTTCAGTCTCCTCTACGTGTTGTCTGTAGCCTATGCACTGTAGGCATATGTGTGCAGTGCTGTAATTTGCTGTTGTGTATCTTACCTATGTAGCAGCTTTGTTGTGGGCACATGTTTACTCGTGTTATGTCCATTATTTTAGTTATGTGTCGTTAGTCGCGTTATGTCCAACATTGTAGCAGCTAGCATTGTAAATCTTATCAGCCTGGGTCGTCATGGCTGTGTTGGCACGGTTTGACCGATATCTTTGGCATTGTTTGCCCAAACAACACGAAACTTGGCACCGCACACACTGGTAACATTATGATGACGCCCTCCAAATTTGAGATCAAGCGGGTGAGTGGTTCAATAGTTATGCATGGAAGAGATGTTCCTTGCATTAAAAGATAATAATAGAAAGATAGAAGTTGACTACAGCGCCCCCACCTAGCGTAGCGGAAAGGGCCGGGTCTCTGCCCGAATCCGCTTAGACGAACTGCATGTGAACAAGGATCTGGGGACAGACCCGTTGGGAAGCAACACCCAAACCAATCCCAAACCAAACCAACCCCACCATGTGAACGCAGTCAATGAGAGTAATGATTATTGTATTAAAATGGATGTTTCTGTTACTCTACTGACAGGTATACTGTAGATGCATGACTGATTCTAATGTATACTTATCCATGCACAATAAATTGTATGCACATACATGTATACATGTTAATAATGAAGTATACTACCTACTATGTGCAAAAAGGCTGTTGTATGCATGTATGAATATTAACCATAAAGTGCTGCTGCCTACAGTGCTGCTGTATGTGTGGAACCATAAGAAGGGCAGAAACATAGAACACTGTGCAATGGGCTGATGACAGGAGCACTGCAGTCCAGTACTGAGTCCTACAGTTCAGTCCAGTTCCTCCCAGTCCTGTACCAATCCTGTATTAATCCTGTACTAGTCTTGTATTAATGCTGTATCACACCTGTATTAATCCTGTACTAGTCCGGTATCAATCCTGTTTCAATCCTGTACCAATTCTGTTTCAATGCTGTTTCAATCCTGTATCAATCCCGTCTCAATCCTCTTTTCTTTGTTTGACTTTCCTAATGTCCTTTCCAAAGACCAGCACATTTACTGTCATTGTGTCCAGTGTATTGCTCAGCAGTCTGCAGGGTTCTGTATTGTGTGAGAAGAAGCTTCATTGAGACTGAAATGGCAAACTCCCACAGACAGGAAGTTGACTCGTAGGCAACAAACAAAGGCAGGCAGGAAATGAAGCTTGGTGGATAGTGAAATGCACACCATACTCACAGCACGTTCAAACCAGCACATACATGCCTCCAGTTCAAACCAGCACATACATGCCTCCAGTTCAAACCAGTACATACAGTACATGCCTCCAGTTCAAACCAGCACATACATGCCTCCAGTTCAAACCAGCACATACATGCCTCCAGTCCACTGTGTGTATCAGTGTAGGTTGTTGTGGAGCATGTATCAGAGTAGTAGTTGTATTAGAGTACTCTGTGCAAGGGGGCAGTGAAATGCACACCATACTCACACAGCACATGTAAACCAGCACATAAATGTGGTGACTTATTCAAGTCCCAAACTGCATACCTCACACAAGCCTCCAGCCCATTGTGTATCAATGTAGGTACAGTAGATGAGGCACATCAGCCAGAGCCACACCTTGGACTGGTATAGTATGTGCAGTGTCTATTGCACATACAGAGTCCTACACTTCAGTCCAGTCCTGTACCAATCCTGTATCAATCCTGTATCGATCCTGTACCAATCCTGTTTTCTTTGTTTGACTTTCCTAATTGTCCTTTCCAAAGATCAGCACATTTACTGTCATTGTGTCCAGTGTATTGCACAGCAGTCTGCAGGGTTCTGCCTTGTGTGAGAAGGACCTTCATGGAGACTGAAATGGTCTCATCCTTGATAGTTCCTGAGCTTGTAGACGGAGCTTGGTCTGTCAGACCTCCCACAGACAGGAAGTTCTCAGAGGCGGGATCAGCGGTTGTCTTTCATGTGCCTTTGTGTACTACTGTACAGAGCTACAAACAATCAGACCACTCGTTCTGATGACTAATGCGTATAACTTCTTTTGTCATTGGTGCCTGATTTTTCAGGGAAAGGAACAGCTGAGAATAGGCAGGTTGGCCAGACTGACTTGAATGCGAAGTTCAATATAGCATCACAGGCAGTATGGGCAGTTGTAACTTGTAGTTGGCGAGACACAGGCGCAGGTAGAGGAGGTGTGTGTGGGGGGGTGCTCCATAATGGCAACAGCTGCTCTGATGTGTGCATGTGTGCATGATGCTAATTAGTACTCCACTGTTACGTCCTCCTGCCCCTAGGTGGCTCCGTCACATTCTGCCATGCCTTTGCTGCCTTAATTGTTTTACAGGTGCCTGATGGACCTTCGTATATATGTCGGGGTGGCAGCCCGACATCTCTCTCTCTTCTTGGTGGTCGCATCCCGCTACACCTGCACCTGTTTTTCTCCCCCTTTTGGACTTTTGATTCCCCATTTTTGCCCTTGGTTTCCCTCTACCGTTTTTGTCTTATGTTTCCTTATCATTTTGTAAATAAAATACCCCTAGAACTTACGAGCCCGGTGACTGGTGTAATCAATGTTACATTTTAACATCTAGTTTGTCAACACATATAAAGGGCCTATGTCGATACATATAAAGGGTCTATGTCTATGTCGACTCATATAAAGGGCCTATGTCGATACATATAAAGGACCTATGTCAGAGTTTACTTCTGTGTGCAGAGTTTCTTTATGTCCTCCAAACAAAATGGAGGCCAAACCCAGTCTGCCTGAGAGGTTATACCACACTCTCAGAAAAGGTACAGAATTGTACTTTTACTTGTCACACCGGCAGTACCCTCAAAGGCACATAATTGTACCTTTTAACTACCGTTTTACGACTAGTTTGTACCTTTTCCAGAGCTGAATAGGTACACATCAGTACCTGAAGGTCCAAATATTAGCTTTTGTGGGTAGATTAATGTTGATTGTAATTTGTACACCTACTGTCTAATAATTTAGTTAACTGTAGTCTACTTTATAATAATTTCTAACACATTTTGGGACAGAATTAAGAGTTTTTAACTCCAGTATGCATGGAATGCATCAAGTGGGAATGGTTAGCTATGGAAGGCGCATAAGTAAGGCAAACTGTAGGTAAGTAACAAGTCAGTACCTTTTATTTGCACCCCTTAGTCATAGAGGCATCACAAAGTGCTTTACAGCACTACATGAACAGGAACATGCAAGACATGAAATTCATGACATACATTAATTGTACAAACATGTATATGGCACAGTACACAGTACTGGATAAAAGCGTCAGTTAAATGTAATGTAATAATGTAATTAAGCATTCCTATACATATTCCTGTCATTTGATTTTACCCCTACTATATTTAGTTGGGGTAAAATCACTGGCTACACTTTGCCGGTTGTGCTTGACTAGTACCAGTAAACGTAGAGGACAATGGGGTCATTCTATCATACAATATAAGTTGTAATTAGTTTTACAGCTGACCATCCGATAACCATCATGGATTTCCTGTTAAGATACAGTGAGCATTCAAACTGCACACATGTCTATCCACAAGCAGCACAGGCTAAGCACTGACATTCTCCACTATCCTGCTACATCTCATGCTACAAATCCAATACCTGACCCACCCTGTTTGATACGCCAGAAAACAAAGCTTCATATAATATGTTCTCAGTGAACACAAGTAAACTTTTAAATTACTAGGTGTTTAAGTTTTAAAAGTGCAAAAAAACAGCTGAAGACAAAAAAGTGTGCTGCAGCGCAGTGTGCTGTAAAGTTGAACAAAAAGGGAGAATTTTTTTTCAAGATGCTTCAATTTCTTCTTTCGACTGGATGAGTTAACAGTAGCAGTTCTACTACTGTTTTACTCCCCATGCGAGACCCCCTCTAAGCACGCCCCCTCAGATACAATATTCTATGAATTCGATATTCATGTCTGGTTGGGTGTCCAGCCAACATTTTGGTAAGAATTCTGACCATCCAAAGGTCAGAATGTTCCTCATGACTTCTCAGTTTGGTCAAGAGGGATCTCCTCCAGTTGTCGTTTTTTCATCACTCGGTGGCATCATAAAGGCCTGCAGCATCCTGTTAAACATCAGTGGAGTACAAATTTACACATGCACGCACACGCACTCACAAATACACAGAAGAAGGCGCACACACACATCTCACATGCACTGCCCGTACTGTACTACAATCATACAGCGTATGTAGTGGATTGTTATAATGATGTGATCATCAGTGATCGATTGGTTCACCCTCAGTGCCTACGTCAGTGTTCGATGGTAATGTCTAAGTTCAGTTGTTATATGTGAGGGGCAATAAATGACACGCGAAGTTTGATCCATCCGTTATCTAAACCTCCGGATTTATTTATAAGTGTAACAAGTACACAACAGCGTACATGCTTGCAAAACACAATATGCCTCAGAAACTCATTCAGGGAGTAACTGCCAGGAAGCAGAGACCAGGGCAATGAAAGAGTGCCGAGGAGGAGTGGAAACACGAGTTTAAGTGGAAGAGTGCAAGAGAGAGACAGACGCAGGAGGTGCGAAAACTGGGGAATGGGACTGGTAGATGGGAACTTGGGGGGAGGGGGCTAACTGATATCTGGGCATAGCCATGACAACACACACATTCATGCTTACACACTTGTCTGAATGTTATGTTGGTATGAAGTGTCTTGTAGTTCTGCACTTTATATACAGAAAATGAAGGATCTAAATAAAAATATTTTATACCATGTCTCCTGACAGTTACCGCCACAATAACCAGCAGGATGGTAGTAATCAGTAAAATGACAGCAATCGCCACAACGATGACAATGCATTCAGTATCACATGATGATGGGGTCCCTTCCTGTACCACGATATAGCCTACTTCACACCTACAATGGTGGGATAAAAATAGCATTCAGTATCAGATGATGAGGTCACTTCCTTTGCTACATTATAGCCTACTTCACACCTACAATGGTGACATGAGAGTAATCCATCTATAACTTTACCAGTAGGATGAGTATAAACACAACTCACAAGTACATGATTAAGTGCACTCACTGTGTGTGTGGTCTGCAGGATGTGAATGATCCATCTGAGTATGTTTCACCAACACACTCACTGCACACAGTGTCTGAGGATGCTGTACCTGTGTCCATCACACACACAAGCACTTATTAATCTCCTGTCTGTTTTAAGGTAACTTATCTGCCTTAAAAATGCAATTCTCTTTCCTGAATGGCTGATGAGGTGGGCATTAACTTTCTAGGAACATCAATGCACGTATGAATGACAACCTAAACAACTCTCGTACGCAAACTAAAGGACTGTCTATTCCACTCTCTACTTTTTCCTAACGGTGCTATAAAGTAGCAAATGAAGTGGTTATTTTGGTAGTTTATGCAAATTTTATCTTAAATAGAGAACTGTAGATTAAAATGTTTTCTAGATGCAAATTGGAGATATACAGGATAATGGCCTTCAAGGTGATCTGTTCCATGGAAATAATGGGTCTGGGTTTCCTCACCTGGCTGTTTGATGCACTGTCCTGGTTTGCACTTTGTGTGTTCCGCAGCTCTTTGGCAGCCATCTTTGATTGGGTCGGTACAGTAGTGTCCCTCCAGAGGCTCACAGAGTGTGTTTGAGGATGTGGTGCATTTCCTCTTCACTCTTAGCCCTGCAGCTGGAGATTTGTTTGATTTGTTTGACAATTAGTTTATGATAGACATATTTATACCAACTTCAAGAGAGAAATGTACTACATCAAATACATGCAGTGGTAAAGCATGTCCCTCCAGAGGCTCACAGAGTGTGTCTGAGGTGGAGCTGCAGTTCCTGTTTATTTTCAGACTCTCAGCACCTGATTCACAGTGTAGGCAACAGTTTCTGCCATGGAGAGTTATTTACCACAATGTTTCTCAAAGTTTTTCAGACGACCCCCCCCCCCCCCAAACTGAGGCTAACAGGGCTATGTAAATACATGAATTGGTGCAGTATCACAGGGAATGGCATGAAGATGATATTGTTGTTTAAACATACTGTGCATAGGATAGGTAGCTTAAGGAAATAAATAATATTTTAACACAACTGCTCAACTGTTTGAAAACATTCGTTTCTGTATTCTGTGCATGGCCTTTCTTGTCGTTGGCTTACTTTTTTGATGTAACTCAGACTCTGTGTGATTTCTACTTTCAGTGCAGTTGTACATTCGAGTTTTGCAATGAAAATGCTGAAAAAAAAAATGGTGAATGATGAAAGACATACATACATTAAAAAAATGCTGAGACTTACTTGAGTCGCAAACCGTACAACTCCTACACCACTCCAACCCAGTGTGTGTGTCAGTGTAGGTTGTTATGGGGCATGGAGCACATGTTGTACTGGTGAACATTGTGCAGTGTCTATACACATGATATCCTGGGAAATACATGGTGTAACAGATATAGTAGTAAACATGCTAAAACATCTCTTAATCATGGTGAAAACATGGAGCAACACATGGTGCAACATCTCTTGTGGCATTTAGTAAATACCTCACGATCCACAAGCTGCCCATTCTGCATGGGTATTTAGGGCTAGGGGATCTAGTTCAGATACAAACAATCTGTACTTAATGTACCCTAGCTCAGTACCAGGACCATGTACTGTAGGTCAGACTGACCAGGGCTACATACAGTAATCTACTGTAGGTCAGACTGACCAGGGCTACATACAGTAATCTACTGTAGCTCAGGCTTACCAGGGCTACACATTGGGCAGCATTACCCTGGGGGCTCCAGGGTGAAACCCAGTTCAGATACAAACAATCTGTACCGTTGTATCTGTACAGTAATCTACTGTAGGTCAGACTGACCAGGGCTACACATACAGTAATGCACTGTAGATTAGGCTTACCTGGGTTACACATTTGACAGCAGTTCCAATCCTCCTCATACTCATCAGGACTGCATGCTGCATCAGCCGACCATATCCCAAAGTGGCTAGGCAGAGCCAGCATGACCAACACTGGCAGAGACATCCTCAGCACACCTCACTAGAACAAACAATAACACTGGGCAACAAAAACATTTTTTTTGAAAATTGTCTATGTTTTTTAACTGATTTAGTACAATTTTGCACCGCTAAATCTGAAAATGACATTGATTTCTCTTGATCAGGTCAGGTTTCTGTGCTAAGATAATTTTTAAAAATCTGATATTACTATATCTATTACATTATTTTCTTATAATGCAATAACATGAAGAAAAACGTAAAAAAAAAACATGTGGCCATAGTTTAAAAAGTTGACCTGATTGAGAAAAACCAATGTGATATTTGGATTCAGCACATCAAAATTGTTATAAATCAGCTAAAACATCATAGACAATAAATGTGTTGTTAACCAGTGTAATCATTAGACTACCTGTCGACATTTTAGTGTATTTGTGTTCCTGTGCTTTTAATACACTGAACTCTTTAACTAGCACATTTTATTTAGCCTCCTTCCTAATCACAAGTCCCTGAACAACTGGCTACCTTTTAAGTAGATCTCAAAAATGTGATACATATACATACACCTATGAATGGTAACCATAACAACTTATCAGCCAAATCAATGGTTAAATGACTCTTTATTCTATGCTCTACTTTCCCCAAACAGATGCTAGAAAATAGCAAATAAATCAGTTATTTCGGTAGTTTATTCATGCTTTATCTTAAATATGGAGGGAATTGTGGATTAAAATGTTTTAGACGCTTGGCGTCGCGGAGTTCTCCGCCTCCACCTTCTCATTATTATCACGGAACTGGTCACCTCTCTGTTCCACTGAACTCCACTAAACCACTAAACTCGCTGTTCTGTGCAGAATTTTCAGTATTGAACTGCCCAATGGTAACAAGGCTTGGCTTGCTTTACGGGAATGGGGGCGGGTGGTGGTGGTGGTGGTGTGTGGAATGTATAAACATGCACTCTACTGTCAGGTCATGCATTTACTTCATGTTCATTTATTTATTCATTCAAAATGCACATTTAAACAGTGTCTTTTTCTCTTCTGTGGATTGGATGTGTCCTAAAATCCTGCCTCTCCTCCTTAGCATTGCTGGAAATGCTTACAGTGCAATAAGCAAACACAAAACCGAAAGCACAGGAAAGTAGTACCCTCCTCCCTCCGTGTGTGTGTGCGCGCGCGCGCGCGTGTGTGTAAACCACAACAAAACATGACAATATAAATGTAAATAAAGTCTCAAAGCCTCATCCTTTGAACTCATATACTACAATGCACCCCAAAATGGCCATAGACATAGACACACGGCCGGTTTAAGGAAAAGAAACTTGATCCTTTGTCAGGTTCATCAAGGCTTCTGAATATAAAACTTGGAAAACAACATTAAAGAAGTGCAAACAAGCCCGGTTTCAGCAAAGACTAACTGAGTAGTCGTAAATAAATGTCGTACAGCCTATGTTTGCTGTCCCTTACATAATAATATAACCAACCAGGAAGTGCACAATGTTTTGCGTCGCACTTGTTGATTATCGGACTTTTGCATGTGCTCACGCAAGAGCCTGCATCAAAGGGACATTGCATTGTTATGGCTAATGCTGTTTTGTTGTAACCTTGCCAAACTGTGAAGCACTTTGAGCTGCATCTTGTATGTATGAACTGTGCTATACAAGTAAAGGTTATTATTATTATTATTATTATAGTCAGAAATGCAAAACGGCCCTTTAACGCCTTTTAACATTAGCCTACGCGTTTGTTTTCAGCCAAAGTATTTAAAAACAGTAAGACCCGCGTCGAATTTAAGGCTCATATTATGTATTGTTATTACATTTCAAATAATGTAAGACGCTATTTTAAAAGGAATACATTACCAATATGACACATCAATTCGTAGGAGACCTTATACAAGGTAATTTTATCCTTTGTGAATTGTAATAGTTCAGTAATTCATTCATTCCTTCATTCCACCTCGTGGTGAGCCTACAAAAGAGCTACAGAAGGGGATGGTATCCGCGTTCGCATCTTTCTGAAGCGGGCGTTGTTTTTTTTGTTTGTCTACCTCGTGAACAAGCTTGCACACGTCAGGCTCATCGCAGTGTTGAGATAGTTTTGCAGGTGGGCGTAGTCAATCTAGGCTTAACTTCAGGCAGATGCTGAGTTGTCAAGTTACTAGGCTACTTAATATGTCTCCATTAATATGTTGATAAAAAGCCATTTAGACCATTCTCCTGGCATGACATCACACGGAGACCAATGACTTCCCATTTAAAAACAATATTTTCAGAGCAGCAATAAAAATGGACACAAAACAAGCAGAAATATGAAATCAGCTGTAGTGAATTGCTGTTACAGCTAGCCCTACCTTGTGTCATCACCTGTAGAGAGTTTATCTGTGAAATAAATACATGCAAGCTGAGCATTTCAAATATAGCCAATAGTGGGCATAAATATTCATTTGAATTTACTACAGTAAATGCATGATCAGGATGTTGGCATAGTAACCTCACAGTTACAAAGCACCCAAGAGTCCTAGGCTTACTTTGTTTATTCCATCTTTTCTAGTCTGTGAAGATTCTCATTCATCCAGGTCATGTTAGTCAAATGAGCTGAGTTATAAGCAACTGGACTTCTTTTAGTAGCTGGAAGACATTTCACCTTTTATCCACAAGGCTCCTTCAGTTCTGGCATGATGGTAGGAAACCAGGGGATAAAAAATCCTCGATCACTGAAGGTGGAGCCACACTCATTATCAAAGTTGCCTACAACTTAGCCCATTTGACTCTCTTTTCTTCTTTCTGTGAATACATATAAATACCACAACTCTTCAATAATAAAGTAACAAGCGAAACTAAACAGCGATGTGGATATATGTCCTCCCATATACTGTACATTGTTAACAATTCAAATACACTGGAATGAAAGTCAACTAGCAATGCATAGCCTAATTAATCTTGACTGATATAGAAAACACAGTCTCATGGGCCAGACAGAATATCACACCCCTTGAAAACTGTCAGTGTAGATAAAACCTCTTAAGGCAGAATCACTAAGTCTGACAAACCAGTGTAATATAAGCAATAACCCAATATGCATTATCAGCATGATGACTGTTAGATTAAAGAAACAGCACAGATACAAATACAGCAATTAAAGTATCGAAACAGGATAGATGTTTCAAGTTCATTATTACACCGCAGGTGAATGATATTAGGCAACTGTTGGTAGACTGCATTACAACACTAAGGCATTCTTGTTTGAGGGCATATTTCATTCTGTGAAATAAATGTTAAGCCTGGAGACATCGGTAGCTTGTCACTGTCACTGTCTCATAATCTCCTCCACTGGAAATTTCAATATTATAGAAATAATAATAATAATAATAATAATAATAATAAATAATAATAATAATAATAATAATAATAATAATAATAATAATAATATCCTCAGTGTTCATTTGTCAAGCTGTCAGCAGCAGGGAGGTTGTAAAAAGTGTCTATAGTCTCAAAATGGTGCCTGCTGCTCACGTGTGTGATGGGTCCTCCAGAAGGAAATAGTAAAGAGTTTAAAAAAATGGAAGTGGAAGTAACTCTCTGCTTTCTGGAGTACTATTACTAGGCTATACAGAATTACTATTATTGAACAGCTTTATTTACAGCTTAAAACAATACACTGATTTAATAAAAACATTTAGCAATGTACAGTAATGTGACATGTTATTACTATCTCCACAAGGTGGCGCAGTTGGCCGTGTTCTGGGGAATAGAAGTAAAAGACCAGTAAGACATAGAAAGCACGTGTGTGGAGGCACTGGTAGGTAAGAAAGAGAAGGTGGTATGGACGCCACACATGACAAGAGTTGCACACAGACTCCAATAACCTGCAGCTGAGCTGGATGAGCTGGTCTGCTGTAACTGAAAGCGGCTTCAATAAAGTGAATCAAAGCTTGAAGAACATAACTTACATTTTCAGTTTTTAGCCCATAAATCATGACTGCTTCCTAAAAGAATGAACAAAACAACAAAAACAACACAGTGAGAAATATACAGTTACTTTCAGTCCTTTTATAACTTAACTGTGTTTTTAAAATACTGAAATATTTCACATAATTGTGTAAAAGGCAGTGTTCCCCAGAACACCTCGAGATCAGTGGCACCACATATAGGGCCTATGTCTGTGTCGATGCATATAAAGAGCCTATGTCTATGTCGACACATATTAAGGGCCTATGTCTATGTCTATGCATATAGGGGGCCTATGTCTATGTCTATGCATATAGGTGGCCTATGTCTATGTCGACGCATATAGGGGGCCTATGTCTATGTCGACGCATATAAGGGGCCTATGCCTATGTCGACACATAAAGGGCCTATGTCGATACATATAAAGGGCCTATGTCAGAGTTTACTTCTGTGTCTGCAGAGTTTCTTTATGTCCTCCAAACAAAATGGAGGCCAAACCCAGTCTGCCTGAGAGGTTATACTACACTCTCAGAAAAGGTACAGAATTGTACTTTTACTTGTCACACCGGCAGTACCCTCAAAGGCACATAATTGTACCTTTTAACTACCGTTTTACAACTAGTTTGTACCTTCTCCAGAGCTGAATAGGTACACATCAGTACCTGAAGGTCCAAATATTAGCTTTTGTGGGTAGATTAATGCTGATTGTAATTAGTACACATACTGTCTAATAATTTCTAAAAGTACTGTAGTCTACTTTATAACAATTTCTAACACATTTTGGGACAGAATTAACAGTTTTTAACTCCAGTATGCATGGAATGCATCAAGTGGCAATGGTTAGCTATGGAAGGCACATAAGTAAGGCACACTGCAGGTAAGTAACAAATCAGTAGCTTTTATTTGCACCCCCTTGTCAGAGAGGCATCACAAAGTGCTTTACAGGACTACATAAACAGGAACATGCAAGACATAAAATTAATAACATACATTAATTGTATAAACATATATATGGATACAAGCGCCAGTTAAGTGTAATGTAATAATGTAATAAGCATTCCTATACATATTCCTGTCATTTGATTTTACCCCTACTACCTACTATATTTAGGTTGGGGTAAAATCACTGGCTACACTTTGCCGGTTGTGCTTGACTAGTACCAGTAAACGTAGAGGACAATGGGGTCATTATATCATACAATATAAGTTGTAATTAGTTTTATAGCGGACCATCCAATAGCCATCATGGCTTTCCTGTTAAGATACAGTGAGCATTCAAACTGCACATTGCACAGACACAGTGAGCATTCAAACTGTACATTGCACAGACACAGTGAGCATTCAAAATGTACATTGCACAGATACAGTGAGCATTCAAACTGCACATTGCACAGACACAGTGAGCATTCAAACTGTACATTGCACAGATATAGTGATCATTCAAACTGTACATTGCACAGATATAGTGATCATTCAAACTGCACATTGCACAGATGCAGTGAGCATTCAAACTGTACATTGCACAGATACAGTGAGCATTCAAACTGTACATTGCACAGATATAGTGATCATTCAAACTGCACATTGCACAGATACAGTGAGCATTCAAACTGCACACATGTCCATCCACAAGCAGAAACCACAGGCTAAGCACTGACATTCTCCACTATCCTGCTACATCTCATGCTACAAATCCAATACCTCTCCCACCCTGTTTGATACCCCACAAAACAAAGCTTCATATAATATATTCTCAGTGAACATAAGTAAACTTTTAAATTACAAAGTGTTTAAGTTTTAAAAGTGCAAAAAAACAGCTGAAGACAAAAAAAGTGTGCTGCAGCGCAGTGAGCTGTAAAGTTGAGCACAAAGGGAGAATTTTTTTTCAAGGTGCTTCAATTTCTTCTTCCAACTGGATGAGATAATAGTAGCAGTTCTACAGTATTTTACCCCCCGTGCGAGACCCCCTCTATGCACGCCCCCTCAGATACAATATTCTATGAATTCGAGATTCATGTCTGGTTGAGTGTCCATCCAACATTTTGGTAAGAATTCTGACCATCCAAACGTCAGAATGTTCCTCATGTCTTCTCAGTTTGTTCAAGAGGGATCTCCTCCAGGTGTAGGTTTGTCATCACTTGGTGGCATCATAAAGGCCTGCAGCACCCTGTTAAACATCAGTGTAGTACAAATTTACACGTGCACGCACACGCACTCACAAATATAGAGAAGCCTATGCCGTACAATCACACAGCACACATGCATGTAAAACACAATATGCCTCAGAAACTCACTCAGGGAGTAACTGCCAGTAATCAGAGACCAGGCCAGACAAAGAGTGGTGAGGAAGAGGGGAGACACGAGTTTAAGTGGAAGAGTGCAAGAGAGACAGGCGCAGGAGGTGGGAAAACTGGGGGGGTGACATATCTGGGCATAGCCATGACAACACACACATGCATGCTCACACACTTGTCTGAATGTTACGTTGGTATGAAATGTCTTGTAGTTCTGCACTTTATATATGCAGAAAATGAAGTATCGAAATAAAAATATTTTATACCATGTCTCCTCCTTCTTCTGACAGATGCCACCACAATAATAACTACCAGAATGGCAGGAATCAGTAAACTGGCAGCAATCCCCACACCACCGGAAATCATTTGGCATTCAGTATCAGATGATGAGGTCCCTTCCTGTACCACGTTGTAGCCTACTTCACACCTACAATGGTGGGATAAAAGCAGCATTCAGTATCAGATGAAGTCACTTCCTTTGCTACATTATAGCCTACTTCACCCCTACAATGGTGAGATGAGAGCAGTCTATCTATAACTTTACCAGTAGGATGAGTATAAACACAACTCACAAGTACATGATTAAGTGCACTCACTGTGTGTGTGGTCTGCAGGATGTGAATGATCCATCTGAGTATGTTTCACCAACACACTCACTGCACACAGTGTCTGAGGATGCTGTACCTGTGTCCATCACATGCAAAAGCACTTATTAATCTCCTGTCTATTTTAAGTTAATTTATCTTCCTTAAAAATGCAATTCTCTTTCCTGAATGGCTGATGAGGTGGGCAATAACTGACTACCTTTGTAGTAGATCGCAAGAGAAATGTCATTCCATATCAATGAGTTTCTGAATAAACAACTCTAGTACCCAAAGTAAAAGTTAAATGACTGTCTATTCTACGCTCTACTTTTTCCTAATGGGTGCTATAATCAAATGGTTATTTTTCATAGTTTATGCGTATTTTATCTTAAATAGAGAACTGTGGATTAAAATAATTTCTACATGCAAATGGGAGATATACAGGATAATGGCCTTCAAGGTGACCTGTTCCATGGAAATAATGACTCGGCGAAGGCAATTTCACTCTGTTTCGCGAAGTTTTTTGCCTCCATTTCGCCATATTTTTTCCACAGAATCGGTCACTTGGTGGTCGTTATGCCTAACTAATTGGCTAGGATGCGTTTCCTCACCTTTGTGTTTGATGTACTGGCCCGGTTTGCACTTGGTGTGTTCCACAGCTCCTCGGCAGCCATCTTTGATTGGGTCAGTACAGTAGTGTCCCTCCAGAGGCTCACAGAGTGTGTTTGAGGTGGGGGTGCAGTTCCTCTTCAGTCTTAGACCTATAGCTGTGGATTTGTTTGACAATTATGATAGACATATTTATACCAACTTCTAGAGAGAAATGTACTACATCAAATATATGCAGTGGTAAAGTATGTCCATCCAGAGGCTCACAGAGTCCATCTGAGGTAAAGCTGCAGTTCCTCTTCACTCTCAGTACCTGATTCACAGTGTAGGCAACAGTTTCTGCCATTGATATTTATTTACAACAGTGTTTCTGAAAGTTTCAGACCACTTCTTTCCCTTAACAAAAACCTCAAGGACCACCCCCCCCCATCTAAGGCTAACAGGGCTATGTAAATGCGTGAATTGGTGCAGCATCACAGGGAATGGCATGAAGATGAAATACATAAAAAAATGCTGAGACTTACTTGAGTCGCAAACCGTACACCTCCTACATGACAACCATCCATTGTGTGTGTCAGTGTAGGTTGTTGTGGGGCATGGAGCACATGTTGTACTGGTGAACATTGTGCAATGTTTATACACATGATATCCTGGGAAATACATGGTGTAAGAGATACAGTAGTAAACATGGTGAAAACATGGAGCAACATGCATTTAGTAAATACCTCACGATGCACAAGCTGCATGTGTATTTAGGGCTGGGGGATCTAGTTCAGATACAAACAATCTGTACTTAATGTACCCTAGCTCAGTACCAGGACCATGTACTGCAGGTCAGACTGACCAGGGCTACATACAGTAATCTACTGTAACTCAGGCCTACCAGGGTTACACATACGGTAATCTACTGTAGATTAGGCTGACCAGGGCTACACATATAGTTATGTACTGTATGTCAGACTTACCAGGGTTACACATACAGTAATGTACTGTAGATTAGTCTTACCTGGGTTACACATTTGACAGCAGTTCCAATCCTCCTCATACTCATCAGGACTGCATGCTGCATCACACGACCGTATCCCAAAGGGCCTAGGCAGAGCCAGCATGATCAACACTGGCAGAAACATCCTCAGCTGAGCTAACAGCGTTAGCAACAGAACTGAGGGCAGCGGATTGTCTAGGAAGCCATTTATGCAGTCTGGCACCTACATACACCTGACTAGAACAAAACAAGCATTAGATGGACTACCTGTTGAAATTTTAGTGTATTTGTTTCGCTGTGTTTTAAATTCACTGAACTTTTTAACTAGAACATTTTATTTATCCTCCTTCTTAATCACATGTCTCTGACCAAAGGCCCCATCTTCCTTACGATGGGATTCTCTTTTCTGATTGGCTGATGAGGTGGGCATGAACTTTCTATAACTGGCTACCTTTGAAGTAGGTGGTAGGTCCAAAATTTAAATCACTGTTCCTTTCCTAACAAAATTAATCTCTACTAACCAACTCTTTACCTCTTGCTTGTATGTCTGTGTGTGTAGGGTGTGTGTGTGTCTGAAGTGTCCCTGCTCTGGAAACCTACTTAAGGCACATGCATTTCCTTGTGTGCAGGTGTGTAGTCTGTTCACTGTGTTCCTCTACACTCCTGTTAGCTTATTATTTCCTCCTTTTGTAAATCGCTTTGGATAAAAGCGTCTGCTAAGTGTAGTGTAATGTAAATAATGTCCTCAGACATTATTTGTTTATTTATTTATAACAGCTTTACTTCGCTTTTTAAACCTCTAAAGTCTCCATGCTGTGCAGCACTTCCTCTATTGAACTGCCCAATAGTAACAAGCCTGGGCTTGCTTTGCTGGGAGAGGGGCGAGTGGTGGTGTGGGTGTGGGATGTATAAACATGCACTTTACTTCATATTAATTTATTCATTCAAAATGCATGTAAAATTGGTGCACATTTAAACAGTGTCTTTGTTTCTTCTATAGGTGTGTCCTAAAATTCTGCCTCTCCTCCTTAGCACTGCTAGACGTACGTGCTCACAGGGCGGTGTACTTGAGGCTTTGAGCAAACAAAACCGCAAGTTTAAAAAAAACATTGGAAAGTACCCCCCTCCTTTTGTGTTTGTGCATGTGTGTGTGTGCGCGCGCGCCTGTGTGTGTGTGTGTGTGAACCAAAACAAAAGCATGGCCATTCCTAAGCAGGAGGCAAATATAAATAAAGTCTCAAAGCCTCATCCTGTGACTTCATATACTACAATGCAGCCCAAAATGGCTATAGACACATGGCTGGTTTAAGGAAATAATGAACATGGTGAAAGGGGAAAATAAACTTGATGTTTTGTCAGTTTCATGAAGACTTCGGAAGATGAAACTTAGACAACAACATTATAAAAGTGCAAACAAGCCCGGTTTCAGCAAAGACTGAGTAGTCGTAAATAAATGTCGTAAATTAATGCAGCTTTTCTGACCGTGTTGCAGCCTAATGTCTGATGTCTCTTGCATACTGACAACAGTCAGGAAGTGCACAATGTTTTGCGTCACACTTGTTGATTTTAGTCAGAAATCCAAAACGGACAGCTGGCGCCTTTTAACCTTACGACCTTTGTTTTCAGTCAAAGTATTTAAAAACAGGAGGATCAATTTACGTAGTCAAATGTAATACTTTTATGCATTGCCATTATATTTTAAATACTGTAAAAGGTGATTTAAAAAGGGTTACATTACCAATGTGCCACTTCAATTCTCAGGAGATCTTATACAAGTCACGTTTATCCTTTGTAAATTATAATAGTTGAGTAATTCCGACATTTCACTCTGTGGGTAAACACCACAGACAGTAAAAGAAAGCTGGGCTCGTGGGCCCGTTGGGCTACAAAAATGGAAGTTCGCCTGTTTCTTAAGCGACTGTCTAAAACAACAACCACCACCTACTGTCACCTGCCGAACAGGCTTGCGCATATTAGGCGGACGACAGAGCTGTTTAGCTTTTAAGCCTACTGCCACCTCGTGGGCATTGTGGAAGCTTGCACGTCAGCCTCCTCGCAGTGTTTAGTTGGTTTTAGTGTTGCAGGTAGTAATGGTCAATTTAGGCTGAAGTTCAGGCGGATACTGAGTTGTGAAGTTAGTAGGCTATTTTTATATAGGCTATTATAATGTTGATAAAAGCCATTTAGACCATTCTCTGGGAATGACATCACACAGAGACCAATGACTTTCTGTTTAAAAACAATATTTTTAGAGCAACAATAAAAATTGACTTTGTGTGTGTGAGAGCCCTGGCAGCAGACTTTTGAACACGCTGTAGTCGGTCCAGGGCTTTAAAGGGCACCATTGCAATAGTCCAGGCGTGACGTGATAAATGCATGGATCAGTGTCTCTGCCATTGTCAGTGACAATGAGGGACGGAGTGTGCAGATGTTTTTTAGGTGGAAGTAGGCGGATTTGTAGAAATATACAGTTAGTTTCAATCCTATTATAACTTAACTATGTTTTTAAAATACTGAAATATTTCACATCATTGTTCACATCTCTCAGTGCGTCTCTCTAACCACAGCTATAAAAAACAGTCAAAGTCACTTGATTTCGGTTCCTCGTTTGTATTCCATTGTGCCCTGCTCCGTAATAAATGTCGTACAGCCTATGTTTGCTGTCACTTACATAATACAACCAATTAGGAAGTGCACAATGTTTTGCGTCGCACCTGTTGATTATAGTCAGAAATCCAAAACGGACACCTTGCGCTTTTAATACTAATGTTTTCAGCCAAAGTATTTTAAAACAGGAAGACCCACTAACGGCGTCAAATTTAAGGCTCATAGTAGCCTATGTATTGCCATTATATTTCAAATACCTACTGTAGAAAGCGATTAAAAAAGTTACATTACCAATGTGCCACTTCAATGTATAGTAGTTGAGTAATTCCGACATTTCACCTTGTGGGTAAACACCATAGACAGTAAAAGAAAGCAGGGCTACAAAAATGGAAGTTCGCAAAGACTGAGTAGTCGTAAATAAATGTCGTAAATTAATGCAGCTTTTCTGACCGTGTTGCAGCCTAATGTCTGATGTCTCTTGCATACTGATACAACAGTCAGGAAGTGCACAATGTTTTGCGTCACACTTGTTGATTTTGATCAGAAATCCAAAACGGACAGCTGGCGCCTTTTAACCTTACGACCTTTGTTTTCAGTCAAAGTATTTAAAAACAGGAGGATCAATTTACGTAGTCAAATGTAATACTTTTATGCATTGGCATTATATTTTAAATACTGTAAAAGGTGATTTAAAAAGGGTTACATTACCAATGTGCCACTTCAATTCTCAGGAGATCTTATACAAGTCACGTTTATCCTTTGTAAATTATAATAGTTGAGTAATTCCGACATTTCACTCTGTGGGTAAACACCACAGACAGTAAAAGAAAGCTGGGCTCGTGGGCCCGTTGGGCTACAAAAATGGAAGTTCGCCTGTTTCTTAAGCGACTGTCTAAAACAACAACCACCACCTACTGTCACCTGGTGAACAGGCTTGCGCATATTAGGTGGACTACAGAGCTGTTTAGCTTTTAAGCCTACTGCTACCTCGTGGGCATTGTGGCAGCTTGCACGTCAGCCTCCTCTCAGTGTTTAGTTGGTTTTAGTTTTGCAGGTAGTAATGGTTTATTTAGGCTGAAGTTCAGGCGGATACTGAGTTATGAAGTTAGTAGGCTATTTTCATATAGGCCTAGGCTATCAGGGCCGTCGACAGGGGGGGGGGCGGGTATGTTGTCCCGGGCCCAGACATGGGGGGGGGGGGGGGTGTAAAAACAATATTTTTAGAGCAACAATAAAAATGGACTTTGTGTGTGTGAGAGCCCTGGCAGCAGACTTTTGAACACGCTGTAGTCGGTCCAGGGCTTTAAAGGGCACCATTGCAATAGTCCAGGCGTGACGTGATAAATGCATGGATCAGTGTCTCTGCCATTGTCAGTGACGATGAGGGACGGAGTCTGCAGATGTTTTTTAGGTGGAAGTAGTCGGATTTGTAGAAATATACAGTTACTTTCAATCCTATTATAACTTAACTGTGTTTTTAAAATACTGAAATATTTCACATAATTGTTCACATCTCTCAGTGCGTCTCTCTAACAACAGCTATAAAAAAACAGTCAAAGTCACTCGATTTCGGTTCCTCGTTTGTATTGTGCCCTGCTCCGTTTACCAGTTTCCTGGTGTGTTTCTCTTCATAAAACTTCACCTCTGTGTCCTTCTGGTAAACAGGACGCAATCACAGGACAATCTTGTCTTTCAGTAAGAGAGGGGGGAAAAGCTTACATCACATCACTAATAAAAAGCAAAGACATATTGTGAAGAACTTTCATGCATGAAACTTTGAGTTAGGCTGTTTTGCTGCCACCCAGTGAATGCCATGGCTACCTTTACAGCAATTCCATTTGCTAAGGTGTGACATGTACAGCTATGTGCTTATGAACCAGCATATACAGGCCTCATTTTCCAAATACAGAATGTTTCAGTGGAAATACAGTAAAGAGACTCACAACAGATAGGCAGCTAAATCCAGTATGGTATAAAATGTGTGAATTTATTTGGCTCTTGTATAATAATATGTCTTTGTCTGTCTTTAACATGTCTTTGTTATTTTGTCTTTCTATATTTAAATACACAACACACAAATTCATGAATAAGTGGATGCCTAATATTTAGGCAAATGAGCAAAGTTTTCATGTCATTTGATTTAATGACAAAACAAAACCTGGAGTATGCTGAGGTTACTGTTGTAACGTGCATAGAAAACTACAAAATGCATCACACAGTACCAAAAACTACGCATTACACAATATTACAACAGAACTGAGTGGCTTTCATGGTCCCTACACACATGTACAGTGAGATTAAAAGCAGCTCCTTCTCCAGTGCAGGTATGTACAACATGGAATATTACAACACAGAATAAAATAAATAATCGTGCAAGAAAGAGATAAAAGAATAAAGGGGCGGGGGGGGGGGGGGGGGTACACAGATCTGAGCTGCTATATACATGTGCAAAAAGAATAGGATAGGTTTTATATGCAGTGTGACAATGGTTTAGCCATGACTCTTTAAATGGGTGGGCCCAGAACAAAATCTGGTGGGCCTAGCCCAAAACACATAGCTTATTTTTCTTACTGTAAAAGTCAGTGAAACTTATACAGCATTCTGATTGGGTGGGCCTGATTGACAAGTGGGGGGGGGGTAGGCCCACCCCAGCCCACCCGTGGCTACGCCTGTGCAGTGTGAGTTACGGTATTGCACATTAATTAAACGTCATGTCACAGTGTCACAATCATGTATAAATCCTGTTTCAATCCTGTACCAATGCTGTTTCAATCCCGTTTCAATCATGTATCAATTCTGTGTCCATTCTATATCAGTTCTGCATCAATCTTGTTTCTATCCTGTACCAATCCTGTGACCATCCTGTATCAGTCCTGTACCAATCCTGTTTTCTTTGTTTGACTCCTTTCCAGAGATCAGCACATTTACTGTCATTGTGTCCAGTGTATTGCACAGCAGTCTGCAGGGTTCTGCCTTGTGTGAGAAGGACCTTCATGGAGACTGAATTGGTCTCATGCTTGAGAGTTCCTGAGCTCGAATGCGTAGCGTCCGTTTCTCATTGGTGCCTGTTTTTTCAGGGAAATGAACAGCTGAGAATAGGCAGGTTGGCCAGACTGACTTGATTGCGAAGTTCAGTTTCATCACAGGCAGTATGGATGGGCCCAGGCTAGTTGTAACTTGTAGTTGGTGAGACACAGATGCAAGGTCCAAACCGAGATGAGCAGGCAGAGGAGGCGGGAGCGGGGGTGGGGGGGGTCTCCCTGGAGCTTCATAATGGTGCACTGGGTGAAAGGGGTTGGGGTGGCTGAAATACAAAATTACAAAAAAAACAAAACAAAACAATGGAGTAGCATCACTGTTAAAATGGGTGAGTTGTATGGAACAACATGCGTTTTGATTGAAGTATTTTTGAAAAGCACCTTACACTGTATCGCTCTAAGACAGAGACAGTCATCCTAGATTCCTCATGCCTCCTCAGCTTGGGCAGGAAGCATCGGGTCAGTGCTCTCACTTTCTGAAGGTTGTTTCTGCTCACATGCTGCCATCCTACAAAGACCTGCAACATCATAGTAGACATCAGTGTAGTAAAAATTCACACATGCACACACACACACACACACTCACACATACAGAGAAGAAGGCACACACACATCTCACATGCAGTGCCCGTACAGTACTACAATCACACAGTGTACATGCATGTGAAACACAATATGCCTCAGAAACTCACTCAGGGAGTAACTGCCAGTAATCAGAGACCAGGCCAGACAAAGAGTGAGGAGGAAGAGAGGAAGAGAGACACAAGACGAATTTGGGGGGGGGGGGGGGGGCATATCTGGGCATAGCCATGACAACACACACATGCATGCTCACACACTTGTCTGAATGTTATGTTTGTATGAAATGTCTAAGGCCATGCTGTTTTGTAGTTCTGCACATTATATAGATAAAAAAAGGATTGAAATTAAAATATTTTATACCTTTCTTCCTCCTTCTGACAGTTACCACCACAATAATAGCTACTACCAGGATGCCAGTAATCAGTAAACTGACAGCAATCGCCACACCGACGGCAATGTTTTGGCATTCAGTATCAGATGATGAGGTCCCTTCCTGTACCACGATATAGCCTACTTCACACCTGCAATGGTGGGATAAAAGTGGCATTCAGTATCAGATGATGACGTCACTTCCTTTGCCATGTCATGCCCTACTTCACACCTACAATGGTGAGATGAGTAGTCCATCTATAACTTTTCAGGTAGGATGAGTATAAACACAACTCACAAGTACATGATTAAATGCACTCACTGTGTGTGTGGTCTGCAGGATGTGAATGATCCATCTGAGTATGTTTCACCAACACACTCACTGCATACAGTGTCTGAGGATGCTGTACCTGTGTCCATCACATGCAAAAGCACTTATGAATCTCCTATTTAATTTAAGCTAACTTATTTTCCTCAACAACAAAATTATCTTACATGTTAGGATGCATTAACTGACTACCTTTGAAATAAATCACAAGAGAAATGTCATTCCATATCAATGGGTCTCTGAATAAACAACTGCAGTACCCAAACTAACAGTTAAATGACTATGTATTCCACACTATAAAGCAGCAAATCAAGTGGTAGTTTATGCAAATTTATCTTAAATAGAGAACTGTGGATTAACATGGTTTGTAGATGCAAATGGGAGATTTACAGGACAATGACCTTCAAGGTGACCTGCTCCATGGAAATAATGACTTGGCAAAGGCAATTCTACTCTGCTTCACAAAGTTTTTTGCCTCCATCTCGCCATTTTTTTCCACAGAATCGGTCACTTCTGTTATCGCTAACTAATTGGCTAGGATGGGTTTCCTCACCTGTCTGATTGATGAACTGTCCTGGTTTGCACTTTGTGTGTTCCACAGCTCCTCGGCAGCCGTCTGTGATTGGGTCAGTACAGTAGTGTCCCTCCAGAGGCTCACAGAGTGTATCTGTGGAGGGTTTGCATGCTCTCCCCACTCTTAGTCCTGCACCTTAGTGGAACATCATACAGTCATGGTTAGTAAAACATATCAGCTGCAATATAAAACACAACGAATGCACACACGATAATACAAAAATAAACTGAGAAGAAAAAAACAACTGTTGTCTTCAAAGTCTGTTCAAGTCTTCAAAATCTTTTTCCTTGAATAAAGTCACTTAATCCAAATTAACATTTCACGAATAAACAGTTTGTTTTAATACATAAAATCACTAGGTAGATAAAACATTACAGAGATCTAGGTTCGATTACACTGGTCAACAACAAATTTATTGTCTATGATGTTTTAGCTGATTTATAACAATTTTGATGTGCTGAATCCAAATATCACATTGGCTTTTCTCAATCAGGTCAACTTTTTAAACTATGGCCACATGTTTTTTTTTCAACGTTTTTCTTCATATGTTATTGCATATGTTATTGCATATGTTATAGCATTCTAGAGGTTCACATAAACGGAAATTCATGCCCTGAATTTCGAACAATAATGACGTACTATTCAATTTACATGTAATTACTTTTTAATTGTATACTGTTCAATTTACAGTAAGAGAAGTTTGGAATGAAATTTTGTGATGAGTAAAATGTGTTCGAAAACCTTTTTTGCTTTAAAACTGAGTGTTAGAAAAGGATTTGTTGCTTTGTTGCTTCTTATCTCGAATAAAAAATATTAATAAAAATCAGCTGATAATGTAGCAAAAATGTAATAGATATAGTAATAGTTAGACAATAATGTAATACATATAGTATCAGTAAGAAAATCAGATTTTAAAAAATTATCTTAGCACAGAAACCTGACCTGATCAAGAGAAATCAATGTCATTTTCAGATTTAGCGGTGTAAAATTGTCCTAAATCTGTTAAAAAAAACATAGACAATTTTCAAAAAAAAAATTTTTGTTGCCCAGTGTTATCATTCCCCAACCAATAACAGTGTCTCAGCTGGGCACAAAGTCGGACTGGCTGTCTTTCCCTGAGCCAGTTGTTTTATAGTTATATAAAAGTTATAGTTAAAATTTCGGACTGCTATTTTCCCAGATCCTTCTCTCAGCCATCTGGTGAGCCAGGTCACATCAAGGTAGTTCCTCTCTTACCACTTCATCTGTAAGAAGTTGTTATCTGCAAAATACATTCCTTCTCCATTTTCATTGTAACATCTTTAGCACAATTAGTTCTGCAGTTAGTCAAGCAACATTTGCAACTCAGCAAGGTCATTCTACTGTTAGTGCAGCATGATCCTGATCCAGTTCATAAGCACAGTCTATAATCATTCAAGCATTTGCACATTAGTCATATACTAAATGCAATGACAAAATAATCTTATAAATAAGCTTATATATAGCAGTGGGGAATGTATTTTATAGCACACACAGGAAGCTCATCAGTGGTTCAGTAAAGCGCTAAGCGTTAGAACATGTCTCTGTGTAATTAAATTCATTAAGATTAAATTCAAAGGGTAAAACCTGAAAACAAAACATGAGATTAGCATATAACAACATTATATACAGAACATTTCAGTGTTTCACTTACTGGAGTCACAAACCCTGCAGGAGCTACATTCCAGCCATCCATTGGGCGCATCAGTGTAGGTCAACAATGGGCATGGAACACATGTGGTACTGGTGTACTCCGTGCAGTGTTTCCGTACATAGTAACCTTGAGTAAGTAAGTAAGTAAGTGGAGCGGTCAATCACTCATTCAATATGTCACTAGTGCAATATGAAAGGAAACTCTAAAAAGAGTCAGGTCAGACAGAGTACAGCTTCTTACCAGGACCACAGATTGGGCAGCACTCCTGTCCTGTGAAATACTCTGCTCTTCCACACGCAAATAACACCTCAGACACAGTCAGGAGGGGGAGCAGGGCTGTAATCAGCAACTTCAACATGACGTCTCCCTCAGTCATGCCTCCCTGTTCCGTCAGAGCATCTGTTAAGTAAAAAGTCAGATTTGTTATTGCACTCTTTTCTAATTTCTCATTTGGGCATTTTCATTCAGGATGTCCATAATTACAATGGCCACAATAGCAAATGTACAAGCCTCTGGCCTTAACTGGATGTTAGCAAATTTAACTGCTTTAACCAGGTGTGTTGACACAAAAAATGTTTTGTTCTGGTCAACATATATAGGGCATATTGTACCATATGCAGATTATGCACCTGTCATGTTATAATGATATTAAAGAAGCAGACAATTTACTGCACATAAATTGTAGTTATGTATGATTATGTAGTAATGATGACATGAGAATATAAAGGCTAATACATACATTATACACCAAACAGACATACACAAAAAGATTACAGCATATACAGTTGTTTGTGTGTTAAAGGTGGCACTGCTTAGAAAAAAAACGAATCTACATCTTAGTAGAGACTGCTGGTTCCACTACTCATTAGTGTAAAAGACCTGGAAGAAGCTTTGCGTGTGCAGTTGTTTTTGGCTGAGGGAGGACCTGCCAGACAGAAAGAAGGCAGAGACGAAGGCAACTTCACTCCGCTCTGCGTTGCAAAGTTCTTTGCCTCCACCTCACCCTTATTTCCACTGAACTGGTCACCTCGTCAGCAGCTATCCCTTACTTACTCCAGTCCCACATTACGTGTAAATATTATTTCTACTTTGCTTCCTATTGTGTAGACGCCTGTTAGGGAAACAGAAGGGGCCATAATTTATAATGTGAAATATGCATATGGCAGGACATCTATAAAGTATTGTAAGTAAGTGAGTAAGTAAGCAAGCAAGTTTTGATTTCTAAGGGAAAACCCATATACTGTTAGTCACAGGTAGCCCCGTAAACCAGCTCCTTGTACTTCACTTCGTTTTGTACAGAAATTCTGGCAGTGCTGAATTGAGAAACATTTTTCTTCCTGGAGGTGTGGACTCTGCTGAGATTTAAAACGATTGGATCTGCCTTTAACCCAATCGTTAACGTCTAATTGTGACCTTAGTTGTTAGTCTAGAAACTAACAGACCAACAACTAACAGAGCAAACTGGAAGATTAAACTTTTCCCGAACCCCGTGGGGAGTAGGGCCACGACATGTCTTCCACAAATGAAACTCCTCAAACATTCTTCTTGCTTTGACTTTAATTGTTTAATATTCCTAAGCGTTGCCACAACAGACTGAATGGCCTTGCTTAAGTTGTTCTCCGCTGCCATTGTCAAGCTACATCCACAGATAGAGTGAAATGTAGTGCACACATGAAATTGCCAGATTCCTCGCACAGAGCTGCATGCAAATTTTAATGAGTTTTCCTATTTTTCACTTATTTTGACTTGACAATGTTTAATGACCATTTTATATTTTTTAATTCAAGTCTATAGTTTGAAATGTTCTTGGCTGTGTTTTTGTTAGAAAAACAGGTTTTCCAAACCTACCCATTCGTTGTGTTTATTTTGCTTCCAATGTGGTGTCCAGAGACATTAACCTATGCATCACAAACTCCTTTCCAACAAATATATTTGTACTGTATCATTTTTAGATTCCAAGATATTAGCATTTAAAATGTGCCCCATATTTTTGTATTTGAGTGTAGAGCAGTGGTGGCTGCTTCACTTGGGCAGGTGGGGTAGAACCCTAACAAATATTACTCCACTAAAAATATCTATAAATATCTTTTATAAATCTATAAAACGGTTCAATAAAATCATATGTGTATATATAAGCAATATGTCATGTTTCTATGTAATTCGTTAAGTCAGGATAAGATTTTTTTCTCTCTCGCAGAGATCTTTGATCACCTTCAAATAGCTGTACAGTAATATTAGTAACATTAAATACAATTTCACAATACAGTTTTACAATATTCATAGACAGAAAAAAGAGACAATATTCCCCAGCAGTGGAAATCAAATGATGAAATGACTTACTCAGTAAATCTGATCATTTATGGGGAATATTGTCTTTTTTTCTGTTTATGAATATTCTGTCCAGGCAGCTGGTAACCAGTAATGTTAGCCAACAATTTGTTTCATTATATTTTATCCAGACAATGCATAAAATGGCTGGCCTGGAACCACAGTGCTTCAAATGGGAGCCACCTGCTGAAGGCCTCAAAACATGCCACAGACACCTACATTTTCAGAATTTTCAGTAATCTTTACCAGCAGGTGGCAAAAACATGGCAGCTCTCCAAAGCTCCAAAGCAAAGTCACATGGCCTGTTTCCAAACACAAGTTGGTCTTTGAACTTGAAACGGACCATGAACTTAGTTTAGATACTGATATACAGATAGAGTGGGGACTTATTTGTTGCTGTACAAACTATATGAAATTATAAGTAGGGTTGCCACCTTTCAGAAATTAAAATAAGGGACGCCCACCACATCATAAAATCCCCATGCTTCTGACACATGTCCTACAATGGTGGAATGACAGAACTAAACTTGACAATAAAGAAGAAAAATACTTTGGAAAAAAACTGACATTTCAAAGTGCTAAGAGTGCTTGGAGAAGGCGTGTCAAAGTCATTTATGTTCAAGGGCCACATACAGCCCAATTTGACCACAACCCTCTATTTACTGTGACAAAAAGGAAATGACAGCGTGTGGTTTGTGTCGAACTATCTGTTTATCGGGTTGCTGTAGCGTCCCCACTATAAAAGACCGCACCCCAACCCCCCCACCACCAAAATCTCGGCCCAAACTCAGCTTGAACTCAGCTAATTTACTTCCTGGCGGAAGTGCAAATTAGTTTCAGCAGACTAACTGAGTAGTCTTAAATAAATGTCGTAAATTAATGCAGCTCTTCTTACCTTGTTGTAGCCTAATGTCTGCTGTCCCTTACACCAGTCTCCATTCTGCTTGAGCTCTTCCTTTTCCTGTCGAACTCGACATATAGCTAAGTCACTAAACTTCTCTACAGAGTTTCAAAAGTCCGTTTTAAAATGAGTAGGTCTCTGTATCAGACAAGTAGGCTAGAACACAGTCGACAAAACCCCGTTTTTACATATTAAGAAGACAATTTTGTCGCAGTGATCGGTCTGAGCTCCCACCTTTGGTTGCTGTAGCCTGCTGCCCAATCTGCAGCCAATCAATCAGGAAGTGCCAAGTGCAGTTTTGCGTCGCACTTGTTGATAGTCAGAAATCCACGACTACAAAAGGGCTTAATACGTCTCCATTAATATGTTAATAAAAGGCATGCAACATGAACATTTCAAATATATAGCCAATAGTGGGCAAACATTCACATGAATTTACTACAGTAAATGCAGGATCAGGATGTTGGCATAGTAACCTCACAGTTACAAAGCACCCAAGAGTCCTAGGCTGACCTTGTTTATTCCATCTTTTCTTGTCTGTGAAGATTATCATTCATCCAGGTCATGTTAGTCAAATGAGCTGAGTTGTAAGCAACTGGACTTCTTTTAATAGCTGGAAAACGTTTCACCTTTCATTTAAATGGCTTTAAAGGTGGAGCCACACTCATTGTGTGGCTCTGTTAGGAACCCGGAGTTAAAAGCTCTTGTGACATGAACAAGTGTATTTTGGATGATACGGTACATTTACTTTATTATACAATAAATAACACACACACACACACACGGGACTTGAGAGGGTCCTGGTCTTGACAGGGTCCCGGCCGTGCCACTAGAGCAGGAGGAAACATAAAACACACAACCAACCTTAAAATATATTTAATGAATAACAATATTACAAATATGTTATTTGTCTACCAGTCCTTGAGCCAGAGGGTCAGTGCCACCATACCATAACCATGGTGAGACTAGAGAAATGATGACTACTGTCTGTTTAGTGATGATATTTGATAGCAAGAAACCAGAAGAATTTGGAACATCATATGGCCAAGTACCTCTGGGTAAAAACATTGACACGTTCTACCCTTTGATTGGTACCATCAATTTGTTGGTCTGAGTCAAGGACTAGAATATCCTAATAAAGTTGAATGTACAACGGCAAAAAAATAAATTAATTTTGTGTAGATTGCTACAAGATAATGTTATACCTATGGTATACAAATGTATGACAGTGTATATTATATTGTAATGTTATACTCACAGTCTACTTCTGTCTGTTGAGGTCCATTATCTTTTCGGAAATGTATTGTCCGATTTTTTTAAATCTGGTCCCCAGCTCTGGCTCCTTCGCCCCACTCTCCACCAGCCATTTCCTGAAGGTGTCTAAAACATAACAATAGGCATAACAGAAGAAGGTCTTTTAGGAACAGCAAATCTTAAAACTGCACTCTTTACATATGGCCTACATGACTAGAGACATTTTGCAATAGACTTCCTTTATCTAAAAAAAGCCACATATAGGATGCTGGCAGGTAGAATACACACAGTTTAAAACTGTTTATTTACCCTTATCGCACAGGCCAAAGTGCAGTCGTATGAGATGTCTCGTTTAAATGTATAAAGTATGAATGTCTGTCTGTTAGTGGTTAAGGAGATTGCAACTACTGAGAGTTGCCATTTCGAATTCCACCCTTCTATAGCACTCTGTCACTATGGCTGAAGTGCCCTTGAGCAACTAACCCCACACTGCTCCAGGCAACTAACCCCACACTGCTCCAGGGACAGTAGCCAATACCCTGTATCCCAAATAACTCTAAATCATTTGGATAAAAGCATCAGCTAAGTGTATTGTAATGTTGACCACTTAAAATACAAAAAATTACTCGTTAGATGAACAAATTATTTTGTTGTGATTGTAACGTGACAGGAAATCAATGAGATCATAACTTAACCAACCTTTAACAGCCCTGTATTTTTCAGGGGTGAGGGGAGGCTTTGCCACAGCTCCAGCCGCCTTCAGTCTGTTGCAGATCTTCCCCTCAGTAGACTGGGTCCGGAGGACTTCTGTGCCCCAGACAGATACGGCCAGGTCCTTACAGAACTTTGAGTCCGTTTTGGAGGACTTAAGCCATTCCCACACCGCAGCCTCCAGTTGGACAGCAGCACCGATATGAACCTAGAAAGACATTAGGTTATAACATAGGCTCATTGCAAAGGAGTTAAGTTCATTTCTTAAGTGCTGTTCAAAGGTAGAGATACAGTATAACAGAGTACTAAAATACTTTTTTTTTTAAAAATCAGTAATATTAAAAAGTTAACTACATAACTGTATCCTAAGAAATTCTCAAGACATTTTGAATTGAACATACCTTGCCGTCTTCACTGGATGGACTGGAGATGAGCTGAGGTGGAACAGAGGCCAGAGGGCCTGAGGCTGTAGAGGATAAATAAATGCAAACAGTATGTAGGCAAATTCACTCTATTCAATACATTCCACTTTACTCTATATTCTACTTTACTCTATCTCTAAATGTTAGGGGCATCCTCATCAAGAACATCTCTCTTAAAGGGACAGTCCACCCTTTTTTGATATTCACATATTTGCAGTATCTTACCATAATCAATGTAAGTAAATCGTATCTAGCACTCACCCTCATGCCGTCCTCCAATGACCTGAGATGCGCAGGCATATACGTCCTGGATGGCACGGTACAGCCTGCACGTCTCTCGTTTTTGTTTCTCCAGGCTTTTCTCAAACTCACTGCACCTAAAAAAATAAGTCAATTATAACAAACTGAAAGGAATTGCTACCATTTCTCAGAAAAGTTGCGGTTGATATGTTTCTACCTTTGTTCGAGGAAAAAGTTTTTTTTTTCCAGGGCCTCAGAGTCCCGAAGGAGCTGGTGATACTTGTCTCTGTAAGACATCTATTGTAATTACAATTAGTTTAGGCTATTGGTAATGTTATAAGGGTATGAGAAAGTACTGCTTTCAAAGCCCATTTTCCACATGCCAACTTCCTTACCTCATCACCAGACCTCAGCAAAACATCCTATGAAAAATAGTACAATAAATTGGGACACAATTAATTTTAGAAAAAATAAAGACAAAAAACTGACTGCATAACCCCCCATTTTCCACATGCAGATTTACCTCATCATCAGACCTCATCAAGACACCCTATAAGCAAAAAAATAGTACAATTAATTAAGGTACAATTAATTTTAGCAACCACACACACAGAGACACACAAACACACACAGAGACATCAAAACACACACACAAGGAAGCTTACCACGGACATTGCCGAGTGGCGGTCCAGAGGCCTCCCTTTTGGGACAGATGAGAAGGTGTCCTGTGATGTGATAAAATACACAGAGGTCACTTACATTACATTACACTTGGCTGACTCTTTGGCAACTTATTTCAGTTATCACAGGGTATTGCTCACACACACAAAGAATCTTACCACAGATGTTCGATCACTGGAACTGACTGGGGGAGGGGACCTCTTTTTTGGGAGTGAAGCAGTGCGGTGAGGTGAGGCCTGTGGAGAAATACACAGAGCCTGAATACTGTACATACATACATACATACATACATACATACATACATACATACATACATGCATTACACTGCACTTAACTAACAATTTTGATTTTTTTCTGTTGTACACACACACACACACACACACATTGTTTGCTTGAGTTAGCAGTTTTCATTATTATTGAGCATTTTTTTAGATAACTTCAGAAAGCAAGCTCACAGATTTCGGCATGAGGGGTCTCTTTCTTTTTTTTGCAATCTTTTCTTTTAATATTGCTGACATCAGTTTAATGTTGCCCTCTTTCTCCTGCTTCTTCATGGCCTAAGAGATGTATTTGAAAGATAACAGGGAGTATTATTATACACGTCAACTGTTACCGAGAGCTAGCACAGCACGTATGACCATGTTATAAGTTACAGTAACAGTGGCACCTACTTTTTTAGTGCTGCTAACCAGCCGAGCTGGGGCCTTGGCTGGCACAGGGTCCGCCTTTAACTTAGGGACTGGCGTCCTCTTCCCAGCCACATCCCTCCAAAGTTGCTCCTCGTTATCTGGAAATAGAATAACATATCAATTACATGCCAACATAAAATGTCCTAAAATCTTTGGTTTCTGTAATGGTGTTTAAATAAACCCACGAAGGTTCAAACTGTCCGTTTAGATTTGTTAATATTGGGTAAAAACGAACATCCTGATAGCTCAAAATGTAAACAGCCTTCACACGCGCAGCAGCTCGCGCTAATGTTAACGAGAATAACTGAATCACTTATCATAACGACACACACACAGAGACAAAAGGAGTTAATGTAACAAGTTGCTTGCTGTAATGTTTTGTGATAGCCTGCTACCTACGGACTTCTACCGCATCCTAAAGCTTATCACCATTCCGGAAAAAAATATTGACAACTGTCGACTATTATGAAAGAGTTTACTAATTGTCATGTATTTAACACAGAGAGAGAGAGAGAGACAGAAGGAGTTAATGTAACAAGTTGCTTGCTGTAGGCTAATCGTAATTTGTGATAGCCTGCTACCTATCCTATACGGACTTACCGTATCCTAAAGCTTATCCTCATTCCGGAAAAAAATATTGACAACTGTCGACTATTATCAAAGAGTTTACTAATTGTCATTTAAAACACACACACACACACACACAGACAAAAGGAGTTGTATGCGTTATATGATACTCACCAGACATCAGCAATATCTGCGCTTGATAGTAGGCCCCATCGGTCCATAACACCCACCAGGTTTTCGTATTATTGAGCGTGATTACATGTACATTAATAATACGATTTTAATCGGAATATTAAATTACTCAGATTAAAAAAATGTCATGTAACTAGAATAATTAGATTGGAATTGGAGTGTAAAAAATCCGATTATGAGACGTGGTTTATGCGATTCTGATCCAATTGTGTTTGTCATGTAGCAGAATATTGCGATTGAAACTGGCGTATTCTAGTCCTCGCGCTGATTTTATCAACTGATTTTAACGTTACCAAATCAGTCACTAGCCCAGCCTACTAGTAGCTAAAGAGTTGAAGACATGGCGACTAAAACAAAAGTCCACTTTTGGAGCGAGGCGGAAACCTTGTTCTAAATACGCTCAAGGAACACAACATCCTCAGATTCATGGATGGGAGGAAGACGAGGAACGGGGAGCTATTTAAAAAGGTAGCCGATGAACTGGCCAAGGCCAATTTTATGCGTACGATGGAAAGGACTCAAAAGTATATATTACAAAACCAAGAGAGCCAACGAAATCAGCGGTCTCCAGACGCACACCTGTCCATTTTATAACGAAATGAATGAGCTACTTAGAAGTCGGCCGCTGTCAACAGTGGAGGGAGGAGGAGTGGACGTTGGCTTTCAGAGCACCCAAGAGCAACGTAAGTAGGACGTCTTTCAAGAAGGTATGGTCCAAGTTATCTTTGTGCCTGTTAAGCCAACCTACCGATGAAGCCAGTAGCCTCAGCCAATCAAGGGCATTTAGGCAGTTAGATATAGGCCTATAGATAGCCTGGGCCTACTGGATGAGTTCATTATAACCTCACCCATCATCAGCACACCAATAATTTCTAAACACAGTTTAAAGACATTAACAATGACAGCATAGCCCACTCCAAGTATGCCCAGCTTCAGGAAGAATTAGGCTACAACACTATTATTATTATTATTATTATTACACATCAGTAATCATTCATAACTTTTACATTTTCAGCAATGGATCCAGATAGGTCCACCTCAGAAGAGGATGTGGAGGTAGAGGTGGAGCAGGATGTGGAGTCTGATCAAGAGTCAGATCAAGACATTCCCTCGACTTCGGCCCAAGCAACAGGTGAGTTTTGACAAATATTTGTTTCCCCACGCCATAATGCATAGGCCTCTTCTACATAGTAAATTGTCTGTTCTAAATTGCATTTAAGTTTATTTCAGTCTGCCTTAATTAATCTTCATTTAATTATTGTAGTATTGTATTGTTAATTATTGTATTGCCATCGGATCTCTTATTTTTAGGGGCAGTTAGAGGGAGGCGAGGGAGGCCACCTGCGTGGGAGCAGCAGCAGCTCTTCCTCCAGGAGCAGGAGCACAGGCAAACCAACCTTCTCCATCAGCTGGCGAGTGAGTCTGCGCAGCGCCAGGAGCGGTTGGTGGGAGCCATCCTGGACAGCAATGCCAAGATGATGGCAATGCTGCTGGAGAGTCTGCAGACTCTCCAACAACCTCCAGCGCCTTTACCTACAGCGCCTTTACCTCCCTTCTACCCCAGCTACTACCCCTCTAATAATAATAGACCTTAATGAATAAAACTAAATAAGCCCCACTACTACACTTGTCTGTCAAATATCTGCAACACATGAACTAGGTAAGCTTGTGGTCTGGTAGTTAGGATGTTTTTTTTTTTCTCCTGGGAATCCACAAATCATTTTGACTTCACCTAACTCAATAGTAGTATTGGGTAGTATTTTGTGAAACAAAATGAAGATGGACTAGTTCATCACTTTTGAAATTTAAAGAAGAAATTTAATATTGAATTTGTTATGTTCTGAAGTAGGAATCACAGCTCTCGACGGCGGAGAGGATGGTGGGTGGCCATGTAATTTGTCTGTGCCTGTCTTATCCTCTGTGCCCCACTGGCCTCCACAGCATTGTGGGGTTGAGAAGCAGGTTGAACAGGCACCTGCTCTGACATTTCTGATTCGTCCGTCCAATTGAGGCTTTCTTTTTCTTGTTCACAATAATTATGTAGGGAACAACATGTCGCAATGACATAGGGAGCCAAGGAGTAATGATAATCACTTCTCTTCATTAATATTCTCCACCGTGACTTGAGCCTCCCAAATGCCACCTCCACAGTAGTTCTAGCTGCGCTGAGGTATACGTTAAAAGATTCCTGCTCTGGGGTTAGCCTCGGGGAGGATGTATAGCCTTTCATGAGCCAAGGCATCAATGGATAGGCTGGGTCACCCAGCAGGTAAAAATCCACCTCTGCTCCATCAATCTCTATCGGGTCCTGAAACAAATAAAATGAGTTAAGTGGTTATATTGGCAATATATTTGTCACATTGACATTGTGTGTCATGAAAATACTACTACTACTACTACTAATAATAATAATTATACTAAAATTCTAGAATGATGACCTTTGGGAAAGCATAGTTCTGTCATGCAGACTAGGCCTGTGACAGTTTCTGTCTATTATTTGTCCAGTGAGTGGCAGTATAGGGCCAAAGTATGGAATCAACATCCTCTTCTTCCTCAAAAGCTAGCAGTAGTTGCTGTCACGTTGTGACAGAATTGTTGGAGGCGCCCCCGTGAATTATATCAGATATATATACAGATTAGATATTTCTGTGTAGTTTATATATGGAATAAAGAAGCAAGATTGGAGTGTCATGTGGATTTAATTCATTGCTGAAAGGCTGCGTCAAAACGTGCTACCGTTAGCGGATGGACTACCCTGCAAAACAACTGTACAGATTGGGAATACCTGCTAGCTGTTCTGGAAATCTGGTAGGTTTATGGTTTCATTTCTGCACTTAATTCAACCCGCCATAGTAATCTGTGAAATGCCGTGTATAACCTAGCCTGCTCACTTGGTGTTTTGGAAATGTTCGGCTACTAAAAGGAAGTTAACATTAGTTTACAAGTGATGGTGCATCGCCATGGAGCGCTGGGAGCTTGAGTATTCAGGCTACAAGTTGTCGTTTCTGAACCCACCTTCGGTAACTGATGTGCCTTTTGAAACAGTGCAGACTGCTTCAAAACGTTGGCGTCGTGGGCACTCCCTGGTACTTTGCAGTTTATGTTCCAAAAGCTGGCAGAGGAAGAAGATGTTAGCCTTTCACGTCATGTTTGGAAAATAAATAATTATGACTTAGACCAAGTCTAGGATAAAGCCCTTACCAATAAGCGTTGTCCACCACTGCCTGAAGGACATACGATGGCCAGCCTTTATGGTTTACAAAGTCCCTGTAGCCGTCACTGGGGGGTAGTATTGGGATGTGTGTCCCATCAATGCACCCGATTACTTGGGGTAGATGGTACTTCTCTTGGAAGTTTCTGGCTGTTCTTCTTGCCTCTTCCAAATTTGGCACCTTTATAAATGTGTGGATGACTGCCGAGTCCACCATACCCTTGCAAAACAGTCTCATAAATTTCATCACTGTGGATTTATGAACACCGAACTGGTTTGCTACCACCCTGTATTCACAGCAACTTCCCAATTTGTAAATTACAATCGCTACACGCATCTGAATGGGAATTGGGGTACGGACGGGGTTATCAGCAGGCTTCATAAAAGGGGTTACAATATCGCAGAGCTTCATGAAGGATCGCCTAGTCATCCTAAAGTTTTCTCTCCATTCGTCGTCGTTGAACTCCTGGAGGACAACCCTCTCCCACCAATCCTTACTCCTTACTCGCATCCAACAGCTGCGGGTTACTTGACATATAACATACATGCTATTATAGCTGAATGAACTAAACGAAGTCGCCTATCGTGATCCATTTTCACCGTTCTTCTAACTGTAACTATTTGACAGCTCTGCCTGTTACCCTGAGCAACAGTTACCGTGGAGGACTGTCCCGTCTGTCTGGGCGGTAATTTCAACATCCTAAAAATATTTGATATTCAGAATAAAGTGTTTGAAGAAGAACGAGTCAAGCGACGGCATCGGATTTCCTTTTTTTTTTAAACTGAAGCAAATGGAGTCGTGATTTAAAAAAAAGCATTAAGTGGAAAAATGTCAGAAAAGGAGCAGCTGTCAGACAGCCTATTTATTTCCAAACACATAATGAATAAAATATAACAATAGGCCTAATAATAATAATAATAGTAGTAAATAGATGTGTGTGTGCCACTAATCCGGACAGTGCAAGAGCAGTTGACGGCACCACCCGGAATCTAACTAAACTCTGCTAACTCGTAACCAGGGAGAGTAACGGTTACTTTGTCATAGAACATTCCGAATAAGATTTGTTTTGAGTGCGTGCGTGCCTACGTCACACCAGCGATGCGTAATTTTTACAAATCAATAATAATAATAATAATAATAATAATAATAATAAGGCCTATTTGTGTTAACTCAGAAATGACATCAAGAACTGTACCAAACTGGTCATCTAATGTTTTCAATGGATACATTTTATATCAATTTGTTACACAGTGAATGGCATTGTATGTAGCTCATTTACTATATAGCCAATTACCTATTTACTGTATATGTAACATGTATGTGCTATGTGTGTTTGTATTTATATGTGTGAAATGTTATTTCTAGACAAGTAATTTCTGTTGAAGAATTTCTTGTAGCCAATGATAAATGGAAATAAATGACATACCACAGACATTTGAAACAGACTGTTGATACCCTAATTCAATACACACCAGTTAAAGCCTACTGGTTTAAACTGGACCGAATTGATGAGTCTTAATCCAGTAGCTCTATTTGAAAATCTAAAAGGAAACTGTACTGTATAGGTGCAACATTTTAAGTACTATGTGTGTTTGTATTTATATGTGTGAAATTTTATTTCTACGCAAATGTCATTTCAGTTGAATTAACAGGCGCAAAGGCTCACTTGTCATATTTGAAGCATTTGTAAAATAGGGACATATGTCCCAGTGTTCATGCCTTTCTCCACCACATATTCAATTGGCATTACCAGTGGAAATTCACGCAACACATACGATGCCCTTCGTCTAATTGTCGCCTTAGATGAAGGCTCAAGCTTCAGAGGGGTTAAAGGCCCATCTCCCTTAATCAACCTGCCTCATTTTGACATTGTGTGACTTCAAATGTGCATACCCTCCTCCATCTGGCTAAGAGTGTCAAGCTATGGGGACCTCTTTGGGCACACAGTGCTTTTATTTTTGAGTCAGCCAATGGTGAAATATTAAAACTGGTCCAAGGGACACGAGGTGCTGCTTCACAAATTATTGACAAATTTATATTAAGAAATACCCTATTAGTTTTTTCTGAGCTCTTTTGTTAAACCTGTCCTTCGCCATGAGACACTCCCTTATGGAGTTGCTATTATATAAAATGTATTTACAGGGTGGACAAATGCATTTCTGTAGCCTGAGGAATTCCCTAGCCAATAATAAATGGAAATAATGACACACCACATTCCCTGTAGCCAATGATAAACGGAAATTAATGACACACCACCGACATTGTGCATTCATTTGAAAGGTTACTGTTTTGCCAGACAAGCTGTGACCCATTACTGGCTGCATTGTAGCCTAATCCATTTGAAATGACAACAGTTACAGATGCAGTGGTAGCCTACCACCTGTTGAAATCCTAATTCAACACAAACCAGTTAAAGTCTACTGGTTTAAACTGGACCGAACTGGTGAGGAGTCTTAATCCAGAAGCTCTAATGGTTCTACTGGTTGTCAAATGGTATTCCAACTGGACCTAGAATCTTAATCCAGTAGCTCTAATGGTTCTACTGGATCTCTAGTGGTTCTACTGGTTATCAAATGGTATTCTAACTGGACCTACCAGTAGAAATGTTCGAAACCAGTTCAAACCAATAGAGACCAGTTCGGACCAGTTCATACCAGTAGAATTCCCATTAGATTTTCAACTGGTTTTTACACCAGGCATGCCTACAACTTCGCTCATTTGACTCTCTTTTCTTCTTTCTGTGAATACATATAGGCCTAGGCTAAATACCACAACTCTTTAATAATAAAGTAAGAAGAAAAACAAAACAGAGATGTGGATATATTTCCTCCCATATACTGTACATTGTTAACAATTCAAATACACTGGAATGAAAGTCAACTAGCAATGCATAGCCTAATTAATCTTGACTGATATAGAAAACACAGTCTCATGGAGCAGACAAAGAAGCACACCCCTTGAAAACTGTCAGTGTAGATGCAACCTCTAAAGGCAGAATCACTAAGTCTGACAAACCAGTGTAATATAAGCAATAACCCAATATGCAATATCAGCATGATGACTGTTTAAAGATTTAAGAAACAACACAGATTAATTCAGCAATTAAAGTCTCTGGATAGATGTTTTGAGTTCATTATTACATCGCAGGTGAATGACATTAGGCAGCATTTGCTAGACTGCATTACAACACTAAGGCATTCTTGTTTGAGGGCATATTTTATTCTGTGAAAAAAGACTTTGAGCCTGGAGACATCTGTAGCATGTCACCGTCTCACAATCTCCCCCACTGGAAATTTCAATATTATAGGAATCATAATAATAATAATAATAATAATAATAATATCCTCAGTGTTAAATTGCCATCATGTCAGCAGCAAAGAGAGGTTGCAAAAAGTGTCTATAGTCTGAAAATGGTGCCTGCTCACGTGTGTGATGGGTCCTCCAGAAGGAAATAGTAAAGAGTTTAAAAAAAAAATGGAAGTGGAAGTGGCTCTCTGCTTTCTGGAGTACTATTACTAGGCTGTAGTACTATTATTGAACAGCTTTATGTACAGCTTAAAACAATACATTGATTTAATAACAACATTTAGTAATGTACAGTAATGTGACATGTTACTGATACCTCCACAAGGTGGCACAATTGGCCCTGTTCTGGGGAATAGAAGTAAAGAAAGCACGTGTGTGGAGGGACTTGTGGGTAAGAAAGAGAAGCTGATGTGGACACCACATGACAAGAGTTGCACACAGACTCCAATAACCTGCCGCTGAGCTGGATGAGCCGGTCTGCTGTAACTGAAGCTTGAAGAACATTATTTACATTTTCACTTTTTAGCCCATAAATCATGAATGGTCATCAAAAGAATGAACAAAACAGCAAAAACAACACAGTCAGAAATACACAGTTACTTTCAATCCTATTATAACTTACCTGTGTTTTTAAAATACTGAAATATTTCACATTTTTCATATCTGCCAGTGAGTCTCTTTAACAACAGCTGTAAAAGGCTCTACTACATCAACAAAAACACCAGTCAACAGTCTTGCCCAGAACACCTCGAGATCAGTGGCAACACATATAGGGCCTATGTCTATGTCGATGCATATTAAGGGCCTATGTCTATGTCGACACAGAAAGGGCCTATGCCTATGTCGACGCATATAAGGGGCCTATGTCTATGTCGAGACATGTAAAGGGCCTATGTCAATACATATAAGGGGCCTATGCCTATGTCGACACATAAAGGGCCTATGCCTATGTCGACACATAAAGGGCCTATGCCTATGTCGACGCATATAAGGGGCCTATGTCTATGTCGACACATATAAGGGGCCTATGTCTATGTCGACACATATAAAGGGCCTATATCTATGTCGATACATATAAAGGGTCTATGTCTATGTGGACACATAAAGGGCCTATGTCTATGTCGACTCATATAAAGGGCCTATGTCTATGTCAACTCATATAAAGAGCCTATGTCGATACATATAAAGGGCCTATGTCAGAGTTTACTTCTGTGTCTGCAGAGTTTCTTTATGTGGAGGCCAGACTCAGTACCCTCAAAGGCACATAACTTTACATTTTAACTACCGTTTTACAACTAGTTTGTACCTTCTCAAGAGCTGAATAGGTACACATCAGTACCTGAAGGTCCAAATATTAGCCTTTGGGGGTAGGTTAATGCTGATTGTGATTTGTACCCCTGCTGTCCCATTATTTCTGAAAGTGTAGTCTACTTTATAATCATTTCAATGTCTGGGACAGAATTAACAGTTTTTAACTCCAGTATGCATGGAATGCATCAAGTGTCAATGGTTATCTATAAAAGGCACACAAGTGAGTAACAAGTAAGTAACAAGTTTTATTCGCAAAGTGCTTTACAGGACTACTTGAGCAGGAAGATGCAAGACATAAAAAATAATGCACAAAACCCAAGGTACACAGAAGGCATATATATGCCACAGAGTACACAATAAAATAAAACAGAAAAAAGTTACAGTACAAATCAAAAAGTGCACAAGCATATGTACAGACTTGTCCACATAAAGCTTTCCTTCATATTTCTGTCAGTCCTGGTTGAGGTAGTCACTGGCTATACTTTGGTGGTTGTGCTCAGTGGCAGGTTTATAGTGTTTTACTCCCCAGGCGAGACCACCTTTCAGCACCCCACTCCCCCATACTTTATCATTTTGTTGTTATTAGCCAAAACATATTTTTGGGGAATTATAGCACTGGCTATACTTTGGTGGTTGTGCTTGACTGATCACCAGCAAAAGTGGAGGACAGGGTAGTCATTCCATGTTACAATGCTTGCATAGACATGATCACATTAGTTTTACAGTTGACCATCAGCTGACTATCATGGCTTTCCTGTTCAGATACAGTGAGCATTCAAACTGCACATTGCACAGATACAGTGATCATTCAAACTGCACACTGCACAGATACAGTGATCATTCAAACTGCACATTGCACAGATACAGTGATCATTCAAACTGCACACATGTCTATCCACAAGCAGAAACCACAGGCTACGCACTGACATTCTCCACTGCCCTCCTACATCTCATGCTACAAATCCAATACCAACCCACCCTCTTTAATACCCCACAAAACAAAGCTTTGTGTAATACATTCCCAGTGAACATAAGTAAACTTTTAAATTACAAAGTGTTTTAGTTTGAAAAGTGCAAGAAAACAGCTGAAGACAAAACAAATAGATGCACAACATGTTTTAAAACCAAAAGTACATAAAAACAGCTGAATACAAAGAAACTAGATGCACGTAACTCTAGCACACTGGTATGAGCCGCAGTGTGCTGTAAAGTATTTTCATGAGATTTTTTTCAAGGTGCTGTTCACAGATGACGTACACTCACTGGCGGAACAACTGGAGACAAGGATCAGGGGCAAAACGTCACGATCGGCCCCCCCTACCCCCCCTCCCCCTTTCCGGAGAATGCGGGCGAGCTCACGTACACGCGGACACACACACATTTAAGCCTGTCCATCTGATATATTGCTATTTCAGTGATAAGCATTTTTTTGACGCCAACCCTCCCCATTAATCCGAGCTTGGGACCGGTACTGAACATACGTAATACATGAACTACACATGAACAATAAACACTAGTGAACAAATCTAGTGAACTTGAACAACACTGCCACACACCCGCACACACACGGGTACACCACACTTAAAATGTCAGCTACACACATGGCGAACAACAAAGTAAATTTCATGGGCCATGGGCCAGGTGCGAAGCCCTATTGTTTCTGCTAAGATTATTATTATTAGGGCCCGAGCACCGGAGGTGCAGGCTGTGGCCTGCACCGGAGGTGCGAAGCCCTATTGTTTCTGCTAAGATGGAATTTAACGCACTTGTCCTAAACCGTACATCAAATTTGTGTCGGTTTTGCTATAAATGATGTCAACATGTTGTAGATGTTAAATTGCGAAAAGATTTTTGATATGTTGTAAGATGACGAAACAACGGTTCGATGAATTTATGCATCACATTATAAGTATCCAGATACACAGGAAATGTGTCACCAATTCATTATGCATTGTTTGACAAGAATAAAACTTGACAGGTTAATGTCTGTCATGACTATGAACATATCTGTGTGAGTGAAATGGCAGTCAGGCATAGCGCCACCATCTGGTAGCAGAATGACTATTTTTAGGTTGTGGTAAAGCTACACGGTACATTAGATTAATGTGAGATTTGGTATACATGGTGTGGAAGTGGTGTAGATGTTAAATGTTGAAGGGCTGTGAAGCCAATATTTGTCATTTTTTAATAAATTGGCATCAATCAACAGGTGTGTTCCATAGTGCGTTAAAGTCAGGCAAGAGCACGGGCAGCTATTGGGTCCCCCAGTTCAACAGGAGTTCAGCAGCAACAGGGCGCCATTTTCTTTCATTAATGTGATACTGGCTTAAGGCTTAGATTCTGATATTTCAAAGTAAAATAAATAATTGTGCAAAAAAGAGATAAAAGAATAAAGGGGGAGGGGGTGCAAAAAGAATAGGATAGGTTTTATATGCAGTGTGACAATGGTGTAGACATGGCTCTTTAAATGGATGGACCCAGAACAAAATCAGGTGGGCTTAGTCCAACACACATAGCTTATTTTTCTTACTGTAACAGTCAATTACTTTTAATGAATGCCTTCTGTTTGGATGAGCCTGATTGACAAGTGGGTGGGCACCAGCCCACCTGTGGCTACACCTATGCAGTGAGAGTTACAGTATTGCACATTAATCAAATAATGCACAATAAAGATGATGCTATGCTTTGAGTAGTGGTTATTGGCCTATGAGAGCAATGGTATTGCATTATGGCATCAACATGGATATTTCTGTTACTCTACTGACAGGTATACTGTATGCATGACTGATTCTAATTTATATTTCCACCAGATTCAGATTCATTACCCATGCACAATAAATTGTATGCACATACATGTATACACGTTAATAATGAAGTATACTAGCTACTACATGCAAAGAGGCTGTTGTATGAATGTCGGAATATTAACCATAAATTGCTACTGAGTACATGCAAAAAGGGTGTCGTAAGCATGTATGAATATTAATGATAAAGTGCTGCTGAGTAGATGCAAAAGGGCTGTTGTATGCATGTATGAATATTAACCATAAAGTGCTGCTGACTACAGTGCTGCTGTATGTGTGGAACCATAACAAGGGCAGAAAAATAGAACACTATGAAATGGGCTGATGACAGGAGCACTGCAGTCCAGTACTGAGTCCTACAGTTCAGTCCAGTTCCTCCCAGTCCTGTACCAATCCTGTACCAGTCCTGTACCAATCCTGTACTAGTCCTGTACCGATCCTGTATCAATCCTGTACTAATCTTGTATCGATCCTGTACCAATCCTGTACTAGTCTTGTATCAATCCTGTTTTAATCCTGTACCAATCCTGTTTTCTTTGTTTGACTTTTGTCCTTTCCAATTCCAAAGCTCAGCACATTTACTGTCATTGTGTCCAGTGTATTGCACAGCAGTCTGCAGGGTTCTGCCTTGTGTGAGAAGGACCTTCATGGAGACTGAATTGGTCTCATGCTTGAGAGTTCCCGAGCTCGAATGCATAGCGTCCGTTTCTCATTGGTGCCTGATTTTTCAGGGAAAGGAACAGCCGAGAATAGGCAGGTTGGCCAGACTGACTTGAACGCAAAGTTCAGTATAGCATCACAGGCAGTATGGATGGGTTCAGGCTAGTTGTAACTTGTATTTGGTGAGACACACAGGTGCAAGGTCCAAACCAAGATGAGCAGGCAGAGGAGGCGGGAGCGGGGTGCGGGGTGGGGTAGGCAGTTTCCATAATGGTGCACTGGGTGAAAGGGGTTGGGGTGGCTGAAATACAAAATTACAAAAAAAATACAAAAACAATGGAGTAGCATCACTGTTAAAATGGGTGAGTTGTATGGAACAACATGCGTTTTGATTGAAGTATTTTTGAAAAAGCACCTTACACTGTATCGCTCTAAGACAGAGACAGTCATCCTAGATTCCTCATGCCTCCTCAGCTTGGGCAGGAAGCATTGGGTCAATGCTCTCACTTTTTGAAGGTTGTTTCTGCTCACATGCTGCCATCCTACAAAGGCCTGCAACATCATAGTAGACATCAGTGTAGTAAAAATTCACACATGCACACACACACACACACACACATACATACAGAGAAGAAGGCACACACACATCTCACATGCAGTGCCCGTACAGTACTACAATCACACAGCGTACATGCATGTGAAACACAATATGCGTCAGAAACTCACTCAGGGAGTAACTGCCAGGAAGCAGAGACCAGGCCAGAGACAGAGTACCGAGGAAGAGTGGGGACACGAGTTTAAGTGGAAGAGACAGACACAGGAGGTGGGAAAACTGGGGAATAGGACTGGTAGATGGGAACTGGGGCTTGGGGGCATATCTGGGCATAGCCATGACAACACACACAGGCATGCTAACACACTTGTTTAAATGTTATGTCTCAGAGGTTGTGCTGTTTTGTAGTTCTGAACTTTATATAAAGAAAAAAAGCATCGAAATAAAAATAATATATACCATGTCTCCTCCTACTGACAGTTACCACCACAGTATCTGCCACGATCTCCCTTCCTGTACCACGTTGTAGCCTACTTCACACCTACAATGGTGGGATAAAAGCAGCATTCAGTATCAGATGAAGTCACTTCCTTTGCTACATTATAGTCTACTTCACCCCTACAATGGTGAGATGAGAGCAGTCTATCTATAACTTTACCAGCAGGATGAGTATAAACACAACTCACAAGTACATGATTAAATGCACTCACTGTGTGTGTGGTCTGCAGGATGTGAATGATCCATCTGAGTATGTTTCACCAACACACTCACTGCATACAGTGTCTGAGGATGCTGTACCTGTGTCCATCACATGCAAAAGCACTTATTAATCTCCTGTCTGTTTTAAGTTAACTTATCTCCTTTAACAGTGCAATTAAAGGAGGGAAACACGAGTTTAAGTGGAAGAGTGCAAGTGAGAGACAGACGCAGGAGGTGAGAAAACTGGGGAATGGGACTGATGGGAAATGGGGGGGGGGGGGGGGGGCATAGCCATGACAACACACACATACATGCCCACACACTTGTCTGAATCTTATGTTGGTATGAAGTGTCTTGTAGTTCTGTACTTTATATACAGAAAAGGAAGGATCGAAATAAAAATGTTTTATACCATGTCTCCTCCATCTGACCGCCACAATAATAGGTACCAGGATGGCATAAATCAGTAAACTGGCAGCAACCGCCACACCGATGACAATTATTTGGCATTCAGTATCAGATGATGAGGTCCCTTCCTGTACCACGTTGTAGCCTACTTCACACCTACAATGGTGGGATAAAAATAGCATTCAGTATCAGATGATGAGGTCACTTCCTTTGCTACATTATAGCCTACTTCACCCCTACAATGGTGAAATGAGAGTAGCCCATCTATAACTTTACCAGTAGGATGAGTATAAACACAACTCACAAGTACATGATTAAAAGCACTCACTGTGTGTGTGGTCTGCAGGATGTGAATGATCCATCTGAGTATGTTTCACCAACACACTCACTGCACACAGTGTCTGAGGATGCTGTACCTGTGTCCATCACACACACAAGCACTTATTAATCTCCTGTCTATTTTAAATGAATGTATCTCCCTTAACAATGCAGTTACCTTTCCTAAATGGCTGATGATGTGGGCATTAACATTCTAGGAACTGGCTACCTTTAAAGTAGATCTTAAAAGAGAAGTTGAATTGGCATTGCATATCAATTAGTTTCTGAATAAACAACTCTACTACACAAACTAACGGTTAAATGACTGTCTATTCCACTCTCTTCTTTTTCCTAATGGGTGTTATAAAGCAGCAAATCAAGTGGTTATTTTGGTAGTGTATGTAAATTTTAACTGTGGATTAAAATATTTTCTAGATGCAAATGGCATGATATACAGGATAATGGCCTTCAAGGTGACCTGTTTTTGCTTCCACCTCGCCATTATTTTGACAGAATCGGTCACTTCGGGGGACATTATCCATAACTAACTGCCTAGGATGGTTTTCCTAACCTGGCTTATCGATGTACTGCCCCGGTAAACACTTTGAGTGTTCTTTAGCTCCTCGGCAGCCATCTTTGCCATCTTTGAACTGTCCTGGTTTGCACTTGGTGTGTTCCACAGCTCCTCGGCAGCCATCTTTGATTGGGTCGGTACAGTAGTGTCCCTCCAGAGGCTCACAGAGTGCGTCTGAGGTGGAGCTGCAGTTCCTCTTCAGTCTTAGTCCTGCACCTTAGTGGAACAGGTCATGGTTAGTAAAACTGCACACGGTAATGCAAAAATAAACTGAGAAGAAAAAAAACTCCTGGGTGTTGCGAGTCTTCTAAATCGTGACTCTTAGCAAAAATTTTTTCCTTGAAGAACGTCACTGAATCCAAATGATCATTTCACGAATAAACGGTTTATTCTAATTCATAAAATCACTAGATGGATAAAACATTACAGAGATCTAGGTTCAATTATCATTCCTTAACCAATAAGTGTCTCAGCTGGGCACAAAGTCAGACTGGCTGTCTTTCCCTGGCCCAGTTGTTTTATAGTTCAACACACTTCAAATGTCAGACTGCTATTTTCCCAGATCCTTCTCTCAGCCATCTGATGAGCCAGGTAACACTATGGTAGTTCACATTCCTTCACATTCCTTTAGCACAATTTGTTCTGTGGTTAGTCAAGCAACACTTTCAACTCAGCAAGGTCATTCTACTGTTAGTGCAGCATGGTCCTGATCCAGTTAATAAGCACAGTCTATCATCGTTCAAGCATTTGCACATTAGTCATATACTAAATGCAATGATAAAATAAAATGAAAGCTTATATATAGCAGTGGGGAATGTATTTTATATCACACACAGGAAGCTCATCAGTGGTTCAGTAAAGCGGTAAGCATTAGAACATGTCTCTGTGTAATTAAATTAATTAAGATTAAATTTAAAGGGTAAAACCTGAAAACAAAACATGAGATTAGCATATAACAACATTATATACATTTCAATGTTTCACTTACTGGAGTCACAAACTGAGCAGGACCTACATGCCTCCAGTCCATTTGGCGCTTCAGTGTAGGTCAATGGTGGGCATGGAACACATTTGGGAATGATGCCCTTAGTGCAGTGTCTTTGTACATAGAAACCTTTTAAGTAAATAAATAAGTACGTAAATGGATTTATTATTATTATTTTTATGTCACTGGTGCAATATGAAGGGAAGCTGTAAAAAGAGTCAGGTCAGACAGAATGCAGCTTCTTACCAGGCCTGCACATGCGGCAGCACTTTTGTCCTATGAGATACTTTAGTTCTCCACACGCAGATAAGACCTCAGTTATAGTCAGGAGGAGGAGCAGGTTCAGGGCTGGAATCAGCAACTTCAACATGATGTCTCCTTTAGTCATGCCTCACTGTTCCGTCAGAACATCTGTGAAGTAAATAAAAAGTCAGAGTTATTGTTGTACTCTTTTCTAATTTCTCATTTGGGCATTTTCATTTTTCAGGATGTCCATAATTACAATGGCCACATCAGCAAATATACAAGCCTACAAGCCTTTGGCCCTTCACTGGATGTTAGCAGATTTAACTGCTTTAACGAGATGTGTTGACACACAAAATGTTTGGTTCTGGTCAACATACATAGGGCATATTGTACCATATGCAGATTATGCACCTGTCGAGTTATGACAACATAAAAAAGCAAACAATTTCCTTGACATAAATTGTAGTTATGTATGATTATAAAGGCATATACATACATGATACACACATCAAACAGACATACACAAAAAGATTACAGCATATACAGTTGTTTGTTTGTTATAGGTGGCACTGCTTAGAAAAAAAACAAATCTACATTTTAGTAGACTGCTGATTCCACTACTCATTAGTGTAAGAGACCTGGAAGAAGCTTTGCATGTGCAGTTGTTTTTGGCTGAGGGAGGACCTGCCAGACAGAAAGAAGGCAGAGACGAAGGCAACTTCACTCCGCTCTGCGTTGCAAAGTTCTTTGCCTCCACCTCACCCTTATTTCCACTGAACTTGGTCACCTTGTCAGCAGGTATTCCTTACATACTACCTGCTGAATGCCTCAAAACATGCCACCGACACCTGCAGTTAGGGTAGCCACCTTTCAGAAATGAAAATAAGGGACACCCACCACAGCCACAGGACACCCACATCATAAAATCCCCATGCTTCTGACGCGTGTCCTACAATGGTGGATGTACACTGATTAGGCTATTTAAAACATAAGTTTAATGTATTTTAGTGAAACTGAAAATTACAATAACTGACTGAGACTTATCTAATTATAACAGTATTTATAAACTAACAACCTTATTTTTAAACATTAAAATATTTTATTTGTTGCATAGAAGCTTGACAGCTTGTGGTTTGTTTGAAACTATCGGTTTATTTTACATGCGTTGTTTACTTTCCTGAAATGAGTTTCTGCAGGTTGTGATGTCTGCTACATACTGTACAATTGAATCTGAAGGCATCTCTACTGACATGGGCCTCTTCCCACTTCCGTTTGTATTTTTGAGAACGCGGTGGGTATGGTAGGCCCTATACAGTCGATGGGTATGGGTATGGTCCACGGTATGGTCACGGGTGCTGGGGCAGCAGACATTTTTTTTAAATAAGGTTTATCAGGTACATTGTCTGTCTCTAGGCAACCGTGACAAAGCCCCCGGACGCAGACCCCCGTCCCCACCCCAACCACCCCCCACTGCCGCTGCCACCAAAATATCGGTCCAAACTGAGCTCAAAACTTGAGAGCTCTGGCGGAAGGGGAAAAAAACTGATCTCTTATCAGTTTAATGAAAGCCTCCGAAGATAATTTAGAAAAATCAGAAGTGCAAATTAGTCCGGTTTCAGCAGACTAACTGAGTAGTCCTAAATAAATAGGCCCGTTCGAGTAACACACCGGCCTGTCTACGTTTGTCTAACTTCGGCTACATACGTCAGCAAGAACTCCGCCTCGCAGGATGGGTGGGTGTTTAAAAGGCGCCGGTCAAGTCGGACACAAGTCTTTTGTTTACACCACCTGATCTTCGTAGTAGATGGCGGAGAAGTCATGTGTTGAAGGGGGCGGGCGGTTGTAGTAGGGTGCATTGAGACTTCAAGTCAAATCGAGTCGTTTTTTTACTAGCACATTTAAACAAAACAACAGAGATGTCCCAAAGTGCAAACACAAGGATGAAAAATAACACGGCAAAACCATAACCCAAAGATCATTAATAGGTATAGCCTACTGATACAAAGCAATACAATAAAAACGAGATTAACAAATACATAAATAAATAAAAGATTGAGCTTGACAGCATCAGATACACGCCCCAGAACAAGCTAAAAAGAGAGAGAAAAGATATGTCTTCAAACTGGACTAAAATAACGTAGGCTACATATAAGATGAGAAGTTCCGTGACAGAGCGCTACACAACATCCGTGTCCAGACGTCAATGAACTTTAAACCAACCAGGGCAAAGTTGCGTCACCACGGAGGCGTTAGTTAGACGATTGTAGCCGCGGAAAAAGCAACTGCAAGCGGCTGCACGTTTTGTCTACAGACGGCTACAAGCGGCTACATCACATGGGTTTTTAGGTCATCTGACCTTGTGACGTTTTTGTGACAGCGCCACGCCTTTCTGGCAACTCTGACACAAAGTCTAACCATAATGCAACATTTTCAGCCCACAATGCATCGCTGACTACAGGCGGCTACAGCCGTCTGTAGACGTTTACCCTTATCCAAACACGGCTACTCTCACACTCACCCTCTCTCTCTCTCACACACACACACACACGATGGAAGTCAAAAGAGAAGCCTACCTGATGGCGTTAGAAGAGAGTGGACGAACACACAGCAGCAGATGACCACATGGACAGTGAAGAAGCAGAGAGAGGGAGGGGCAGGAAGAGAGAGAGAGAGAGAGAGAGGGGGAGAGAGAGAGAGGGAGGGACAGAGAGAGAGAGAGAGAGAGAGGAAGGGAGGGGCAGGAAGAGAGAGAGAGAGAGGGGGGGGGGGGGAGAGGGAGAGAGGGAGGGACAGAGAGGGAGGGAGAGAGAGAGGGAGAGAGAGAGAGGAAGGGAGGGGCAGGAAGAGAGAGAGAGAGAGGGAGGGACAGAGAGAGAGAGGGAGGGAGAGAGAGAGGAAGGGAGGGGCAGGAAGAGAGAGAGAGAGAGGGAGGGACAGAGAGAGGGAGAGAGAGTGTGACGGCCGTGAGTTTTTTTTGTAATGCTTGTTGTTTTTCTCTGTATGGTGCGTCTCTCAGACTGTCTTCCAGCACAGCTGTGTGCAAGGGGCGGGCCGCTTCTAATTGGACTGTGGCTTCCACCGGCGCGCAGGCGGAGCCTCTCCTTTAAAACGAGCGTCACCCGACAGAAGATCTCTCGCTCTTTTTCCATCAGCACTCAACAGACACACAGCACACTCGACTCCACTCCTGCATTTTGCACACACCACTGATATTCCACAAACCCTCCTTATACCATTGATTTTGATCTCGATTTTTGGTTGAAATTTAGGACTTTGAGACTTTGAAAAATAAATACTTCGTTTTGATTTTCCTGGCAAACGCCGTGTAGTCTCCCCCATTCTTTTGATATTGTGGTGACTCCCTATAGGTCATTACAGAGAGAGAGAGAGAGAGAGAGAGAGGGAGGGGCAGAAAGAGAGAGAGAGAGAGGGAGGGAGGGAGGGAGAGAGAGAGAGGGAGGGAGAGAGAGAGAGAGAGAGGGAGGGAGGGAGAGAGAGAGAGGGAGGGAGAGAGAGAGAGGGAGAGAGAGAGGAAGGGAGGGGCAGGAAGAGAGAGAGAGAGAGGGAGGGAGGGAGAGAGAGGAAAGAGGGAGGGACAGAGAGAGAGAGGTAGAGATAAAGAGAGAGGGAGGGGCAGAAAGAGAGAGAGAGAGAGAAGGAGGAGAGAGGTGTGGCTTTACTTTGTCTGACGCCATATTGAAGGAGTTCATCATCTGGTTACTGTAAACACAGCAGGAGACAGGGAGAGAGAGAGAGGGAGGGACAGAGAGAGGGAGGGAGGGACAGAGAGAGAGAGAGGGATAAAGAGAGAGGGAGAGGCAGGAAGAGAGAGAGAAAGAGAGAAAGAGAGCCCTGAAAAGAGTCCTCTAGGCCAGCTTGTACTGAGACTAACCAATCCCCACCTTACAAATACTAACAACTTCTCTCAGACAAGCACTGCTTTTAAACTAAATGTCAACAAAATTATCCAAACATCTAAACAAAAATATCTGAAACATTGGCAAAATGAAACAAAAACCCAAAGCAAACTAGAATGTTATAGAACAATCAAATCTAATTACGGATTGGAGGAATATGTCTTTACTGTCAGCGATATAAAGCAGCGGCAGATCCTAACCAAATACAGACTCAGTGACCACAGCCTCGCCATCGAAAAAGGCAGACAACGGCAAACATGGCTGCCAAGAGAACAGAGGATATGTGGTCACTGTACGACAGGTGAGGTCGAGACAGAGGTGCACTTTCTTCTTCAATGTGAGAAATATTTAGCTATAAGGAAAATTACTTTAATAAATTTACAAATCTCATGCCAGGATTCCAAGACCTGTGTGAACAGGAATTACTATCTATATTACTTGGACAACAAGGACAGACAGCAGCTCTTGCTGCTAAATATATAACCGAATGCCATAAAGCATGGGACAGTGGGTAGACAGTACCAACATAAACACATATGTACACCAATTCACACCATTTCAGAACACACCACACCCACACACTAACACATCATCATATATACACACAGACCCCATCCACACATGCACAGACACACACACATGCACAT
>CM059270.1:30088409-30140909 GCA_030347295.1 Setipinna tenuifilis | reverse complement strand
AATAAGCTAAATGTCTACACAGTAGTTTTTAGTGAATCGGTGCTTTAAAAGCAGAAGGGAACAAGTGTATAAGGTACCAACAAAATGGCTTGACTCAATGGCTTGAGTTATTCATAAGGGGATTTAGCATACCAAAAAGGGAAACTGCATTAAATTACATTCAAATACAGACTATTGCTTTATCGAAGATACTGTAACACAGTAACTCATACACATGTAAGACCTCATATAACAACCATTTTCTCATCATGTTTTCATTAAAGTGCTGTTGTGATAGGGTTGGGAGGGATGTTTGGGTGGGGGCTGTGTTAGAAGATGGGAGAGTGACAGAAACAAGTTCTGTGTCTGCTAGTGGACTGGTCTATCTCTGATAATTATATTCTATGGCTATGGCTGCACACATGTCAAATGGTGACAACATGAACATTCGCAAACTGTCTACGTTTGAGCCTACATTCTGACACTACTATGACTACAGCAACAGCAACTGTGGCCAGCTTCACCCAAAAATCCACACGGTGGCGACGCTTCCCACACTCCGCATCAGCTGTGTCTGTTCCTGCCGTCCTGGTCCACAGTCCCAGAGACTCACACCTGATGGAGTAAAACACCACAGTTGGTCTGGGCCTGACTTTACTACTCAAAATGACAAACAAGACAGATGTGTCGGTTAACCAGTGATATCTGTGATCTGATGATATCACTGATGTCAAATTTGGGATTCATTGATATTGATATATATATATGATGGATTTGATATGTTGAAACGGTGTTGTAATTGTAGAGTAAAACAATCAATTTTAGCCTTAAAATGAAACATGTGTGTCAACACAACGACTAGACTAGACATAAATAATAATGCACAATGTGTCCAACTTGATCATAACGTTGGGGTACAGATGCATATATGAGGGCAACGACAAGCTCCATTACTGATCGTCAGACTTCCCATACATACCCTAGTCTATCAGGTTTTAAATTTCTTTTGAATGGCCGACCAATGGTTTCACACAAATCCAGTCTGTACATGCATTCCACCCATACCACACATTCCGAAAGCACAGAGCGCACATGACAAATTCACTTCCGAGTCTTTCGCGTTAAACTACGCTTGAACTATGAATTATCAGTATGTCTAAATTTGAGTTGCCCCGTTTCGCCTGGCCAAGTATTCCTTTCGACTGCTGTTCGTGTAAAAAGCCCGGGGAAAAGGACCGCGTTGCACCACATTCAAAGGCTGGGGACAAGGAGGCTGAGGAAGAGACGGAGCCAAAGCGATATATCCCTCACAACTCCGTGAAGTCAGAGACAAACTGCTCTCCCCAATCAGCACCAGACGAGTGTTTGGGCATCTACAAGGCACTGTGGTCATTCGAGGCGCGGGCACAGGAGGAGATATCTTTCGTGGAAAATGACTTATTCAGAGTAACAGAACGTTCAGGAGACTGGTGGAAAGCAGAAAGGCTTGCGCATGGGCTGGTCGTAGCCAGTGGCGTTGTGCCCTACAATTACCTTGTCAAGGTGGAAACACTTGATGCTCAGCCGTGAGTATACAGTTTATTACTTTTTTTTAGGATTTGAAGAAGGTTTTGGTTTTCCAGCGTGTTATGTCTAAGTAAAGTCTTTGTCAGCATCGTGTGTGTGTGTGTGTGTGTGTGTGTGTATATATATATATATATGCATCTTATGTTGAGAAAGACACCAAAATAAGTGTAACAGTCAGTCAATGTGTGGAATAAGGAAGCTTGATAAATGAAGCATCAAAAATGCAAACAGTTGATGTTAGATGTGATATTTAATAATAAATTATGCCTGAATATGTCTGTAAAGCTTCAATGCAATGAAGCACCAATAACACCATACTTTGTGTGTCTATCTCACCTTCCTTATTCCTTATGTAAGATGAAGTTATATGGTGTATCCTATATGGGGGGGGGGGGGGGGGGGGGCTATAAATCAAAAAATGATTAAAAAAAAGTAATTTAACAAACAGTACTGTTCACGACTGCTGCACTTGTGTCTTTAACTGTCCAATAAGGCACCAAAATGCAGGCTGGTCATGGGACCATTCATTGCAACACAGTGCAGCAATAGAGAGGGAGAGTGCAGACCACCTCTGTTACACCTGACATTGATGGCTTTACTGTTCGTATATTTAACACCATTTTTGTTTATAAAAACTATGTCTTAATTTTGAGGCCCTAATCTCATAATTACGCCGTCATAATCATGTAACTATGAGATAATTTCTCATTAGTTGTGAGAAAATGAGATGAGATCATTTCTCATAGCTATGAAATTGAGATTATTGAGAGCACGAAGGTGTCTGATATATACAAATATTTTCATGCCTCAGGTGGTATTTTGGAAAGCTGAACCGATTTGAAGCACACAATCTTCTCTTTGCTTCTGGGAATCCTGAAAGGACATTCTTGGTGCGGCACAGCGAGAAGGATGAAGTGGGATACGTCTTATCTGGTACTCTAAACTCTAAATAAATAGATTGATTGATTGATTAATGGATGGATGGATAGATAGATATAAATAGATAGATCAATCGATCAATCCCAAGATGGGAAATTAAAGGAAAAAATCTAAATAGCATATGTGCATACATCTGTACAATTGTTTTCCTTTTAGTGACTGTAAACAGAACTGTACAGGAGTATTTATTAGTTCCAACATTTTAGTACAGTATATATTAGTTAGAGCATTTATTACGTAATACCCAGTTTCCAAACCCTGATCTGGCACTGCATCTCTTTCTTCGTTTTTTCTTCGTCGTTTTGGATGGAAGGATCTGCTAAGTGTATTGTAATGTAATGTAAAAGCATCTGCTAAGTGTAATGTAATGTAATGCAATGTAAAAGCATCTGCTAAGTGTAATGTAGTGCAATGTAATGTAATGAGATGTAATAGAAGGATCTGCTAGGTGTAATGTAATGCAAACTTGTCAATTCACATGCCAAGGCATCCAAATCAGTAATCTGTTTGTAATCTTTTGCCCCCTTTTGCAGTGAAGACTGGTGTTGAGGTCAAGCATTTCAAGATCCACCAGGGAGAAGATCTGTCAGGGTGTTTCTACGTGGACGGCAGTCAGACCTTCCCAAGTGTGGAGGCCCTGGTCAAGTATTACAGGAGGCAGTCATTGTGTACCATAGGTCCGCTCACGGGGCCCTGTGTCCGGGTAAGACCGCTTACGCCGCCAGCCAGTGGCCCCTGGCCCTTAACGCATTGTTGCGTTGTTGCGTTGTTGTGACATTGCACTGTTGTGTCAAGCAAGAGCCCGCATTAACGGGGCATTGTGTTGTTGTGACATTGCACTGTTGTGTCACGCAAGAGCTCGCATTAACGGGGCATTGTGTCATTACACATTATTTTTTATTATGTTCCACTGCTCCGGTGCCACTGGACTGCAAGAAATGTTGTCTTGTTGTGACCTTGCCAAACTGTAAAGCACTTTGAGCTGCATCTTGTTTGCATGAATTGTGCTATTCAAGTAAAGAGTATTATTATTACTATTATTATTATTATTATTATTATTATTATTATTAAAGGCAGAGGCAGACATCCCATGTTCAGGAAGTAAACGTCCTGCTAGATCATTGTTCCAGGCAATGCACTAAACCAGCCAATCCCAATTAGCACACCTCTTCAGCCAGGTAGATGAGCTGATGAGTGAACTCACCTGTGTTAGGAGCACAGTCATGGAGGAAAATGTGGCAGGACTTTTGCTTTCTCAATCCAGTTTGTCCACCTCTGCTTAAAGGGAACTTTTGATCATTTTCAACTTTGGTCATGTTTTGCCTGTCAATGCCAACTCTCCGTCCAAGGAGACCTATGTTAGTTGCACCAAAATGTCTTGCGTCTTTGGTACTGGCCAGTCTTGGGTAGCTTAAGCAGTAGAGGTGCATGTTGAAAATGACCAACGTTGTCCTTTAATCAATGTGTGTGTGTGTGTGTGTGTGTGTGTGTATATGTGTGTGTATTTGTGTGTGTGTGTGTGTGTGTGTCTGTGTGTGTGTGTGGCTGTGTGGCTGTGTGTGGTGTGTGTGTGCATGCATGTGTTTGTGTGTGTGTGTGTTTTGGCGTGTTTACTGCCCAAAAGGCAGTAACTACACATTCAGTCAAAACTCAGTTTAGACTTGATATTGACTTAATAACACCTCCTTGTCTTTAGTCCTGTGACTAAATATCTTGCTTCTTACTTTTAAGAAAGTACATAAAAGCATCACCACTATTACACCTACAACATGTCTGACTGGGCAGTGTGACAACGTTGAAAGCCTTTTTCTCAGTTTCAGTGTTAGCGTATTTACTGCACTTTGCCTTCGTAAGACGAAAAAAAAACAATAAGACAGTCACCACAAATACAACACCTTCTTTCAATGGAAAAAACACCCCTTGATGTTTTGGTATGCATCACTGAGTAGTTCGTCTCAGGAAGCTGTTTTATTGTGGCAATGTGGAAATGGTATGCAGGTTTCACGGTTCTGAGTTTAGTCATACTGCTATCATTGGCATGATCTTAAACACCTGGTCTGATGCATAGTTTGAATAGTGTTTGCACACATAGTTCGAATTACAGGGGGTACTGGGTGTTACGGTAGGGGGTATCAACATATTAATGAAATTAATGCAAAATCTAAAAGGTAGTAACCCCTGTAAAAGGTCGTACCCCAAAACTATGAAGGGGTAATTCTCACTCTGCTCGGGACAGTACAGCAGATGTGCACAGTGCGGGCAAGAAACATACAACATGTATGGTGGGGGTTCATTGTTGTATCGCGCAAGAGCCCGCATCAACGGGGCATTGCGTTGTTGTGACATTGCGTTGTTATGCCACTACGCCAATTCATTATTGCGTTCAATTACTCCGATGCCATTGGACTGCAAGATGAAAAATGCTGTCCAAATTCCAAAGGAGTAAAATCGCCGCACACTGGTATCCTTTGCTTAATAGTTTAATAGAAACTGTAATGAAAAATGAAAAATGAAAAATAATGAAAAATGCTGTCTTGTTCGTGACCTTCCCAAACTGTAAAGCACTTTGAGCTGCATCTTGTATGTATGAACTGTGCTATGCAAGTAAAGGTTATTATTAACAGTATGTGTGCTGTGTCCTGCCCACCAGAGGAAGCCGGAGCTGCAGGACCTGTCCCACATGACGGTGGACGAGTGGGAGCTGCCCAAGACGGAGTTCGCCCTGGAGCAGCAGCTGGGCTCCGGATACTTCTCCGACGTGTACCAGGGCAAGTGGAAAGGCATGGTCAGCGTGGCCATCAAGATCCTGAAGAACAACGGTACGGCTTAGAGATGTTCCGTAGGTGTGTGTGTGTGTGTGTGTGTGTGTGTGTGTGTCAGGGGTGGAAATTAACTTTGGAAAATGAATGATTATTTTGTGCCCACAATTTCCCAGACATGGGACTCAGTAGTCTGATTGGTTGTAGCTCTGTCTAGTAGTACACAGAGACATTTGAAAAAACACCTGTTGATGCTGACTCTGAGAACTTCCTGTGTATGGGAGGTCTGTCCTACCAGGCTCTATCTAGGAGCTGGGTGTGACAGCCAGGCTATAACAGAACAACAATCAGTGTCCTTGTCCAGTGCTACCACTGGCACCGATAGTGTCATATAGTGTGATATATGATTCTGGTACACAGCGAAATTGTCAGAGTTAATTTCCCAGTGTTTAGCAAAAGTGTACATTTTAATAGTGTAAGTGTAAAATTAAGAGTTAAAATTACACTGCAAAAAGTTGATCTAACTCTTAAGGAGTCAAATTGCACCTTGCCATGCTGTGTTTCCTTGTTTGTGGAAACACGAGAGAGAGAGAGAGAGAGAAAGAAAAAGAGAGAGAGACAGAGAGAGAGAGAGAAAGAGAGAGAGACAGAGAGAGAGAGAGAGAGAGACAGACAGAGAGAGAGCAATGCAGTATTTCCTGTCTGCCCTGTAGTGCAGTAACACTCAGGTGACTCACTAGGCCCTCAACTCAAGCGCTCACGTCTCCCTCATGACTGAGACGCCTGGCTGGTGGAGACTGAGAAGCACTTCTGTTTGAAAGCAACACTAACTCGTTTTTTTCAACCTTAAAATAACGTTTTGCAAAATCGTTTCAGTGGTTCATCAGCTTGTAACAGGGACTTGAACGGCACTTCTGAACTCGCTTTGTGTCACGGGTTATAATCACACTATGCAAGTTTGGAGAAGCGGGTTGCTCTGATCTGTAGTTGGAATGACACATAAGAGAGACAATTCTGTTTCCAACCTGTAGGGCAAGCGAAGATGAAAAGTGCCTTAGCAACTGGTTTTGTTCACATTCATGTCGGTAAAAAAACACTTGACTCTTGACTTGCAGCGGTGACAAGCTCAAGTTACAGTGATGGAAAAAAAAAACCCTGTCTCTTCCTGTTGTTTGTCAATGGCTGCAGACATGAGTATGTATAAATAGTTATGAAAACAACTTGCACTGAGAACTGACATGTTTGACACTACTTCCACCACCCAGTATGCTGCTCACCACTTGGACTTACTTTAAAGTGCTTGGACTCTGCACTGACACTCAGTGTGCTGACCATCACTTAAACTCACCTAAACTCACTTGGACTCCTTGGTCTTTCTGTACTGATTCTACCCCTACCAATCATTATGCTGCTCATCAGTTGAACTCTAGTCTGTGTTATCTGTTGTCTGTCTGTCTGCATACTTAGAGATTGTGCATATGTGTCTTTTTACAGCATGATAGCTCATAGTTTTTATTAGTAGATTACGTATACACTTATACTTTGCACCGTGTGCACCTTAAAGGGAGGCTTTAAATCTCATTGTGCTGTGTATAATGACGATAAAGTCTTTCTATTGTATTGTATTGTATTGTATTTTACTATATTCTATTCTATTTTATTCTGATCTATTCTATTCTATTGTAATCTATTATATGCTATTCTATTGTATTCTATTCTATTCTGATGTATTATATGCTATTCTATTCTGTTCTGTTCTGTTCTATTCTATTGTACTGTATTCTATACTATTCTATTCTATTGTACTATATTCTATTGTATTCTATTCTAAAAACACCCCTGTCTCCTCCTGCTCTGTGGTAGATGCGCTGGACCATCGTGAGTTCCAGCGCGAGACCCAGATACTGAAGAGGCTCCGACATCGACACCTCATCTCGCTGTTCGCCGTCTGCACCGAGTCCACACCCTTCTACATCATCACAGAGCTCATGGAGAAAGGGAACCTGCTGTCCTTCCTGAGAGGTCACTGATGCTCCTCTCTCGCTCCCTCTCTTTTTCTATCTCTCTCTCTCTTTCTCTCGCTCCCTCTCTCTCTCTCGCTCTCTCTCTCTCTCTTTCTCTCCCTCCCTCTTTCTCTCCCTCCCTCTCTCTCTCTCTTTCTCACCCTTCTACATCATCACAGAGCTCATGGAGAAAGGGAACCTGCTGTCCTTCCTGAGAGGTCACTGGTCTACCCACAACACATCAACACCTACACCCTCTCTCTCTCTCTCTTTCTCGCTACCTCTTTTTTCTCAGAGGTCATTCTTCTTAAACTACCACCCTACCCCAACCCCTCACTTCCCCCCAACACATCAACAAATAACTCTCCTTCTCTGTCTCCCTGCCCTCCCTCTCTCTCTCCCTCTCGCTCTGTCTCTCTCTGTCTTTGTTTCTCTCCCCAACCTGTCTCCCTCTCTGTCTCTCTCTCTCTCCCCCTCCCTCTCTCTCTGTCTCTCTCTCTCATTCTCTCCCGCTCTCCTCCGCAGGTCCAGAGGGTCAGGCTATGGACCTAAGCTGCCTGTCAGACATGGCCCTGCAGGTGGCGGATGCCATGGCCTACCTGGAGTCGGAGAACAGCATCCACCGCGACCTAGCAGCGCGAAACGTTCTGGTGGGGGAGGACAACATCTGCAAGGTGGCCGACTTCGGCCTGGCTCGCGTCATCAAGGTGGGTGCTTGATTCTTGACTTGGATCAGTTGTTGTTGCATATATTTTCTCAGCAGTATCAGGTAGACCTGTAGTGGTGGGCTTTTGAGTGCTTACAGTTTGAATTAACGATGTAGGGTCTCCAGTTGTGTTTATTAACATTAAAGGGCGAGGTTTTTGAGTGTGTTCAGATGTATTTGTAGAAGTTGGTAGTTGAATGCCAAACCTTCATTTTAGCACGGCCTGGCTAGACAGCAACACAGAACGCTTTTGCTATAACACCAAGAGCACGACTTAATAGTTCTAGAGAATGTTGAACATTTAACTCCCAAAGTGTAATTTTAACATTTTTGGGTTTTATTGATGTCCAGAGTTGGGGTTATTTTTTAATATTTTTGAAAGTGTTAATTTAACTCTGGAGAGTGCAGAGCTACAATATGTCACAAAAGTGAGTACACCCCTCACATTTTTGTACTTTTTTATTATATCTTTCTATGGGAGAAGTCTAAAGATATAACACTTTTACAATGTAAAGAAGGCAGTATACAGCTTGCACCTACTTTACATTGTATCAAAGTGTTATATCTTCAGACTTCTCACATGGAAAGATATAATAAAAAAAGGTACAAAAATGTGAGGGGTTTACTCACTTTTGTGACAGACTGTATATATAAAACCCTCAAAAGTGTTAAAATCAACTCTGTGGGAGTCAATTCAACACTGTTTTTCTTTTTTTCTTGCTGTGTGTCAGGAGCCATTTTACGTGTCGGACGATAAGAAGATCCCCTATAAGTGGTGTGCTCCTGAGGCCATCAGCCACGGACGATTTTCCAGCAAATCAGACGTCTGGTCGTTTGGCATACTGCTGTACGAAATCTTCACTTATGGAGGATCGCCATACCCAAGTAAATCTTTAATATTTAATATTTAATACACAATACGAGTACATACAGTTGCGCTCATAAGTTTACATAACCTGGCAGAATTTATGATTTCTTAACCATTTTTCAATGAATATGAATGATAACACAAAAACGTTATTTCACTCATGGTTAGTGTTGGCTGCAGCAATTTATTGTCAAACAGCTGTGTTTACTTTATTAAAATCATAATGACAACAGAAACTACCCAAATGACCCTCTGAAAAATGGTTAAGAAATCATCAATTCTGCCAGGGTATCTAAAGTTATGAGCACAAATGTATTACAATTTATAAAATGTAATTGTAGGCAAGTGGAGGCAACACCGTATCTCTGTGCCTTTGAGGTATCTATTTCTTCTCATTGGTCTAGGTCATAGTAGTCAAAGGAGCTAAGTTGTATGAAACTGGACTTAGTTTGTAGCTTTAAGACATCTCCCTTTTGGATAAAAGGTGAAACGTCTTCAAGCTCCAGAAGAAGTCCGGCTCCAGTTCCGCTCCTATGTCAGCTCTGTGTGTTGCATGTGTGTGTCAGCTCTGTGTGTTGCATGTGTTTGCAGCTGTGTGTATTGCATGTGTGTGTCATCTCTGTGCGTTGCATCTGTGTGTGTCAGCTCTGTGTGTCGCATGTGTGTGTCAGGTTTGTGCATTGCATGTGTGTGTTTGCAGCTGTGTGTGTTGCATGTGTGTGTCATCTCTGTGTGTTGCATGTGTGTGTCAGCTGTGTGTGTTGCATGTGTGTGTGTCATCTCTGTGTGTTGCATGTGTGTGTCAGCTGTGTGTATTGCATGTGTGTGTCATCTCTGTGTGTTGCATGTGTGTGTCAGCTCTCTGTGTGTGTTGCGTGTGTTCTGCAGCTTACTCCAACTATGAGGCAACATCGTATCTCTGTTTGAGGCCTTTGAGGTATCTATTTCTAAGTCATTCAGGTCATGGTAGTTAAAGGAGCTAAATTGTATGAAACTGGACTTCATTTGGAGCTTGAAGATGTTGCCCTTTTAAGTGAAAGGTGAAACTCCGATTCTGGTCCTGTGTCAGCTGTGTGTGTTGCATGTGTGTGTCAGCTGTGTGTGTTGCATCTGTGTGTCACCTCTGTGCGTTGCATGTGTGTGTCATCTCTGTGCGTTGCATGTGTGTGTGTCAGCTCTGTGTGTTGCATGTGTGTGTGTCAGCTCTCTCTGTGTGTTGCATGTGTTTTGCAGCTTACTCCAACTTTGAGGTGTTCCAGCGTCTGACCCAGGGCTACCGCATGCCCTGCCCCAGCAAGTGCCCCAAGCACGTCTACGACATCATGCTCGCGTGCTGGAGCCAGCTGCCCGAGGAACGACCCGACTTCGAGGAGCTCAGATCCCTGCTGCAGTCCTCCGACCGCTACAATCAGTGGAGCCCAGAGAGCTGCGCTGAGAGCTGTGAGCCAGCAGGGGGCAGCAGTGAGTTATAGTTATAGAGAGATCACCATCAACTCGTCAACCACACACAGGGACACGGAATAGCCACTGGGTGGCGCCAGAGGGAAACGGAGCCTTGCTGACAGCACTGCACATGCAGATGAACTTTGAGGAACTCTATGAGGAGGGTAGAGCTGTAGGGAGCTGAGACTTTGTAGCAGACGTGAGTCTCTGTGTGAACCAAGGACCTGTTAAAGCAACACTAAGTAGTTTTTTCAACATTAAAACAATGTTTCCAAAATTGTTTCAGTGGTTCATCAACTTGTAACAGGGCAAACGGCACTTGTGAATTCACTTTGCGTTCCTCCATGGGCTATAACTGCATTATGCACGTTTGGAGAAGTGGGTCTCTCTGTCTCTCTGTAGTTTGAGAAAGACAATTCAACTTTCAATCTGTAGGGCAACCAAAGGTTAAAAGTGCTTTAGTGTTGCTTTAAAAGAAGATATTCTGTAGCATTTTCTTGGCAGATCAAATTGGATTGTAGCTTTTCAAAGCCAGGTTGCCCTTCACGTTCAGGTCTTTGGCACTGGACACAGTGAGATCCGAGGCCTATTCCCAGGAGATCCGGGGCTAAAGGTGCCCTAGGTATGACAACGCTCCTGCTTCAGTGCATCCTGGAAGTGCCTAAGGTACACTCACACCTGCACACCTACTGAGAGCCGCCCAGCTGTGATTGGATCCCCCAAGACTCAAGGGTTGCATAAATAGGCCAGAGGTTCATTGCGTGACCCTTAAACTGGCCAGCATACATACACAGATAGACAGAGCAAAAGACAGTGTTACTGTTTCTGAAAGTGGAAGAAAAATCAAGGAGTAAACAGGGCTGAGTGCTTAATCAATCGTGATCGTGATAAAATTGAGATCAATCATGATGATCACCCTCAGCCACCCCTTAATCAGACATGACGAGGTTATTCCCTGAAGCTGATATCCTTATTGACAAAAAAGGTTAAACGATGTCAGTTGAGTGGCAATGATTGAGTTAAGTGACATGGAACAATGTTGGTAGAGATATGTTGGTAGTCTGTGCTTTCAGAGACGGGTTTTAATCAACAACTGGCAGTATCAGAGGGAAAATCAACATTGGACAACATGAAAAAACATATTGTATTTTTTTTTTTGGAGTAGGGATGTTAGTGGAACGGGAGACAATGGAGTGATAAAAGAAATGAAAGACAACAGGTACAGAGAATTAATATTATCACCATCTTTGCTGTGGTTGTTTTTTCTTCTTCACAGTTAGATTTAACCCCAGTAATTTTCCTTAATGGTGAAAAACACATTCATGAAACTAACAGTCAACAGCCGTGTGAACAAGTACATTGCGTGCTAGAAAAAATACACTGTGTTGCGGTGTGTGGGCTGTGTTTGCTCTCATGGAACCAGATTCGGTGGAGTGTCTCCAGGTGATGTTCTTTGACACGTCACACTTTGGTAATGATAAACAGGTGAGTAAGTGCAGATTGTACCATTTACTCTTCTGGCTGTAGTAATGTTTTAGTTACTGGATTCAGTGCCTGCTGGTAAACATGAGACTGAAAATGTGAGCGAGGAACCCGATATGTTACACTCCAGTTAAGGCCAAAGACATTTCACAATCTGGGACGGAATGGATTTTTCCACTTCATGCCGCAAGGTTGCAGTGGCGTGGGCTGGCCGCAAGGGGGTAGTAGTAAAGGGTGTTTACCCCAAACAGGGGCCTCCTACGTGTGTGTACGTGTGTGTGTGTGTACGTGTGTGTACGTGTGTGTGTGTGTGTGTGTGTGTGTGTGTGTGTGTGTGTGTGTGTACGACCAACTCATTTTTCAGGGCTCATGATCAAAACAAGGATTGAGCAGACATTGATGAAAAAAAATCATTAATTTCGAAAAATGCAATGAAGTGCAATGCAATGGGGTACATAATTTTAATTCTTACAGTTGCAATCTCGAATCAGAATAAGGCCAAGTAAGGTTCTTTTTTGAGTCTGCCGGAGGGCCACAGCTTTAGATGAAAGGGATAAAACATTCGCATTGCTACAGTTGCAAATCCACAGGACCAACATGCCCTTTTTCTGCAGTGTTTCCACAAACTCATGGGTGAAAGTCATTTATAACAAAGTAATATTTATAGTCATCATAGATCCTGGAGCTGTCTTTAGTTACCAAGTAATTCTGGCATGGAAAATCTATAACTTTACCGGTGGCATGTTGTCATGCAAACATGTCATGAACTCTGTCTCTCTCTCTCTCTATCTGCAAACATGTCATGAAGTTGCTGTCTCTCTCTCTCTCTCTTTCTCTCTCTCTCTCTCTCTCCGGTGCGCTCACATGCTCGTTGACACAAGGCCCATGCCTTTTGCATGCCCCCCGTGCGTGCTGGTCTATAAATAGCTCCTCAGTCTGGTTGCTGTTTTTAACACAGCGCACGGACGGTCAAGGAAACCTGCCTCAGCGCCCAGACGCAAATAGAACGGGGTGAATGGTCACCTCTCGCTTCTAACTGGCTCTGGTTACCTCCAGTAGTCTTCCCCATCACTACGCCTGCCTTGTCTGACCAGCGGAGGACCAGACACAGGGAGAGAAAAGCGGGAACATAAGTAACCTTTCACAAGGCAGGAACCCTGGGGCCTGGCCCTGTCTTACGGGCCGTGAGAATGTTGCATACTGGGATGGCACTGGAGTTGGGGTTGGGTGTCAGGGTGGGGTGTGTGGGTGAAGGTGGGTTTGGGGTTGGGTTATTGGGTGGGGGGTAATGGGGTGTGGGGGTGAGGGTTCAGAGTTAGGGCCATTTTAAGGGCCCGGCATTGACAAGGGGCCCTTTGAGGACACTACTAATGTTTTGGAAGGGGGCCAACACCTGTATTCTTTCATAGGGGTTGATAAGGGAAGAAGCAGGCTTCACTCAGATAACTTCTACTTACATTTGGGGTCAAAACCTGTACTTTTTCATAGGGGTTCATGAGGGAAGAAGCAGGGTTCACTCAAACTTCTAACTTCTACTTACTTTAACTTTTATTTACTTTTAGAGTGCTGGACAAACTTTAAGACAATTGAAAGGCAGGAAAAGAAGGCCGCACTTTGCATACACATTACATACTGTACTGTATATTCACACAGATGCTTATACAGACCCTTACACAGATGCTTCCTCAGTGTGTTCCAATACATCATTCTTTCATAGAGGCCTACCATTTCTGTCTGTCAAGTCAAGTCAAGTCAAGTCAGCTTTATTGTCAATTCTTCACATGTACTAGACATACAAGGAATCAAAGTTACATTTCTTACTGTCCCATGTGTAGAGAAGTCAGGACCAACATTAAAAAACATTAAACATTAAACATCTGTGCCCCTAATTAGCGTGTGCTTTCTCCCTCTCTCTTTCTCCCTCTCTCTTTCTCCCTCTCTCTCTCTCCCTCTCTCCCTCTCTCTTTCTCCCTCTCTCTCCCTCTCTCTCTCTCTCTCCCTCTCTCTCTCTCCCTCTCTCTCTCCCTCTCCCTCTCTCCCTCTCCCTCTCTCTCTCCCTCTCCCTCTCTCCCTCTCTCTCTCTCCCTCTCTCTCCCTCTCTCTGTCCCTCTCTCTTTCTCTCTCTCTCTCTCTCTCTCCCTCCCTCTCTCTCTCTCTCTCTCTCTCTGGGGTGTAGGTCACAGTTAAATAGGCCACACTGATACCCTAAGGGGCAATAGAAGCCTGTTGCTGACGCCTCACGTTGGCCACCTCAGAATTCTGCCCCAGATTCCACATTTACCCCTCCTCCACCTCTACCCCCCACCCCCACCTCCACCTCCACTTCCACGCAGTCGTGACGTGGCCCAGGTCCAAGGGCCTAGACCCAGACCCTGCAGGCCCCCACTGGAGGATTCGTGGGAGAAGCAAGGGGGGTGGGTTGGAGGAAGATTGGCGAAGTCACCTAAGTATGTCACTCATTCCCACTGACACACCTTTGTCACGACCTTAAAAGGACAGCACTCCTTCCCTTAAAGGAGCAAGACGTAGGATGATGGCCAAAAGATGGTAGTGCATTTAAATTCAAACTACTGAGAAGTGTTTTTCCCACTTTAAAGGTAAGAGGCAAACCGCTAAATATAACCATATTCATATAAATATAAACATATTTAAATATAAATATAAACTACATTTTGGGGCCATTGTTGTCAGTGAAATAATTACTTCAATTTAACATGTATCCTCAATCTCTGGTGGCATATCAAGGCCATCTTAAATCATTATTTCATAATAAACAAATAGACCAAACATAAAGAAAAACAAAGTATATAAATCTTTATGATAACAACAATTACATGGGCAATGGGCAAACTGATACGGACAGATAAGAAACTAGTACCCAGAAGTGCGACTGCCCCTGACATCTTTGTGTTTGCGTGGGAGATCTACGGTGACCTTTCACACAATAAGGAGGAGCTGGTGTGTGTGTGTGTGTGTGTGTGTGTGTGTGTGTGTGTGTGTGTGTGTGTGTGTGTGTGTGTCACAGTCTAGGCATTTCCCCTCATGGCCCCCGGCGTGTGTCAGCGAGGGCAGTCATGGCGGAGAGGAGAGGAGAGGTAAGCGGTCTGACCGGTTTGACAGGCACGTCGCGGCAACAAATCAGGGCACTCCCTTTTTTGTCTGAACCAATCAGGTCATTCCCTTTTCTTTTTCTTCTTTTTTTTTTTTTTTAACTTTATTGCCTTTATCAAACTTAACAGGCAATACAAATAGACATTCACTCAATACAAATATACACAAACGAAGCTACAAACCAACAGAAACAAAACAGACTACAGCAAAAAAAAAAAAAAAAAAACAAATAACAAAACACAGAACAAAATAAAACAAAACAAACAAAATGGTCACCTTGTCATTATGTTATTGTTAGTTATACCTGGTCAAAGTAGATTCCTAAGATAGAATTGTACATTACATTTAAGGTATCAGTGTAATTTAAATCCCCAAATAACTGGGTGCACTCCCTTTTTTGTCCGCACCAATCAGGGCACTCCCTTTTTTGTCTGCACCAATCAGGGCACTTCCTTTTTTGTCTGCACCAGGAACTGAGGTTACTGTGTACAAAGGTGAACATGTGTTCCAGCAAGTGCGGCAGGGACACAGCGTGTGTTTGTGTCTGCCAGTGGGCGGGTTGTGTGTGTGTGTGTGAGAAAGAATGTTGTTTGAATACATGGTGGGTTTGGAGTTGTTTTTTTGTTGTTGTCACACAGTACACCAAGTTTACAAACAGAACAGGAAAGGAAATATACAGAGGGTTGCGAAGAAGAAAGAAAGATTATTATTATTGTTTATGATTATGATTATGATTATAAAAATTATTATTATTACTATTATTATTTAATCAGAATTTACAGTTAACTAAATGTATGGGATTTATGGGATTCTTACATATGCATATCTATATCCCTATGCTTATACATGAATGCATCTTATCAAATTGTGTTGGTAGTCACTTTGGTGGTGTGCAGGTACTGTAGTCATCTGTTCTCTATTATATGGAGACTAGCTCTATGGGTGAACAGATAATCCCCACACAAAGGCATTAAGCACTAGTCTCATGCCAGGGCTTGTGTCTTATACAACACTAATCATGGGCAGGGCAGGACCAGTCTGTCTTAAAGAGTAACTACATTACACAATCCGGTAGAACAATTTGCCATACACATAGAACACCTGTAATATACAGAACACCAGGTACACAGAGAACACCCTTAACCAAACATTTTTGCTCACGGTAACTTACAATAGTCTATTGTCAACTTCCATGCTTCACAAGCAACTAATACAATACAGGTTTCATTACTGGCACTAAATTACATTACTGGCACTAAAGAGCAAGGATCAACATGTTTTAAAAACATGTTTTCAATACCAATGTCATGGAATTCCTGCTAGAATTAGTTCACCTGTGATGTTGATCAGTCTCATTTGAAAATACCCATTTAGCTTGTATAAATATGTAGCATTATATGCAAAGCTATAAAAGAAAATCATCTGCCAATACTATTCATTGAAACATCGCTCTCCCCTTCAGTGTAAGAAGGCTGTGCTGTTTTGCTCTTTAAACACTGAAGTTAGATTGTTTAGATGTTTAGTGCAACACTGTGGGCCCAAGTAGCACTTCAAATCCTGTGTATAACCCAAACATACGGTTTTGACAATAAAGCTGACTCAAACTTGACTTTGACTTTGACTTTGACACGTGGAGGGGACAAAGATGTCCTGCATATCTAAGAGGGCGGGAGCCCCTCTCTCCCCAAATAAAGATGCATGAGGCATGTAGAGCAGCAAAGGTCAGACACATACACACACACATACAGTGCAGCACAATGCCATAAGACCCCACAATGCCATGAGTCCCCACAATGCCATGAGTCCCCACGATGCCAGGGGGCCCCACTTCGGCACGACGGTAAATTCACTCACGATTCTCTCATTCCTTCTTGAACACACAGTGTGTTGCCTACACGTGCACACGAGACCCCTTTAGCTCCTCCATGCCCATGCTGACCCCCCCGACACACACACACACACACACACACATGCACACACACATACACATACACACACACACAAACATATGGGGTACGGATACGAATAGCATTACTTTCTACAAATCAAAAAGGACCAGTGTTGAATTGACTCCCACAGAGTTGATTTTAACACTGTTGAGGGTTTATATAGCTCCACACTCTACAGAGTTGAAATTGACTCTGGACAGCACTTCAAAATGAAAATTTTAAAAATACACTTTGAGAGTTGACATCAACTCACCAAATGTTTAACCCTGAAATTTTAACTTCCTGATTTTTGCTGTGTATGGAGGATTGCCCTTTGACCTTAATAAAACAGTGTAAAAACTGTGCACAAAATGCCTTCCATAGATGCCTTCCAAGATGGCTTGCCAAACGGTTGTGTTCATAACAGGGCCTTCCCTAGGAGTACGCTTATAGCCCATGACTGGACTCTTAATCAGCCCAGGTATGTGGGACAGCACACCTCTCACCTGTGGCGGTGCTGTTCGTCAGAGAATGGCACGTTCAAAGTCAAAGTCAAAGTCAAAGTCAGCTTTATTGTCAAAAACCACATGTACAGGTTGCACACACAGAATTTGAAATAGCAACGCTCCCTAGGCCCACAGTGAACATTAAACATCTTATAAACAAGACAGGAAGACATGATGACAAACATAATAATATAAACATAACAAAAAGTACTATAGGCTTGTATATAATACAAATAAGTAAAAACACAATGTGTAGTGTAATAAAGCTCAAATGGTGTCAGCTAAGCAGTAGTGTCATTGGTTATAGTGCAAAAGAAAAGTTTGTTTGAATGTTGTGTCAAAAGGTTTTTGAGTTAGGCTGACCCACTGTGTAAATCTCTTGTGTGAGTGAGTCACAGCAACTCTGTCAGTCAAAGGAGCTAAGTTGTAAGCAACTGGACTTCTTTTTGAAGCTTGAATATGTCCAAGCTTGTTCAGTCTCCAGAAATGAGTTCACTTGCTTACAACTTAGCTCCTTTAACTACCATGACCTGGATGATTGGGAATCTGGTTATAAAACTTCACCTACCTACTTACAAGTGCAATCATGAGTATGTATACGTTATATATATATATGTTACGAATACTATTTTCAGCCATTTGTAAGCTTTATGAAGGCATTATAACCCTTCATTAATGTGTTTATGGAGTCTTAGAAATACAAGCTTCATAAAAAGTGTCACCAGTTTTTTTCAGTGAGGCAGGCCCGCTGTGTTAATCTCCTGATTCACAGGCATTTGGTTGTGTGTCACAGAGCAACTTTGTTGAGTGTGTGTCACAGAGCAAGTGCTGTTGGTCGACAAACAAACTGCGGGGAACAGTTTGTGTATCGGTCTTATCTTTGACCGCTGCATATCCCAAGGTTGCACAACAAGGGATTGTGTGTTTGAGAGGGAAAAGGGAGTAAATATATGCAGGCCAGAGACCCCATTCCTAGTAAAAAAAAGACTTCAGGATAAAAGCTAGGCTTCGACAGGGTGAAAAGATTAGGAAATGATAACATGAGAACAGGAAAATACCAGATCTGTCTCAGTGCTTTTCTGTTATGTCACTGGATTTCTGGCCATGTTTGAAAAGTCTAATCTTATGAATGAAACGCATGAAACGATGTACTAAAAGCGAATGATTTGTTTAGATTTGTTTAGTCACTACGGTCCTATGTTACATTTTAAATGTACATTTAGTCATTTAATGCATTTATATCTGTAAGGAAAGTCTGCTAAACCGGTCAAGCTCATGTTTTCAGTAGAGCCTATAGTGTTCAGTTATGATAGAAATGAAATTCTTTTTGCAATTAGTTTTTTTTTTCTGGTTCAATTTAACTCCTCATGAAATAGTTGCTAGAATAGAATAGAATGTTAGAATAGAATGTTAGAATAGAATGTTGAACCCTATGGCAGGTACCTTCAGGGACACTGGAGAAAAGTTCAGCTACAATAGAGTTATTTATAAGCAATAATAGAGGACAGTGTTTGCAGGCATCACAAGGACAGGGAAGTAACAACAGCTCCTAATGACGTGTTCTGTGGTTGGCAGAGTTCCTCAATTTTATCATTGTCCTGGTAACCCCCTTAAGACATTGCGTTGGGTTGGACCTGATTCAACACTGGCTGAAACACAGCTGACGCACATCTTTCTTCTTCTCTTTCCCTCCATCTCTGTTCTCTAATGGGTCAGTGCCAGCGTGCTGACGCCTCTCTGCTGGTGAATTTGAGCCTTTGCCCTTTCGGATAACTCTCTATCTATTTCATGTGGCACTACTGGCCAACTCGAAACGTCCAGATGGAATACCGGTGTGGGGCGGACGGGGACTACGTGTCTCCTGCTATGACACAGCACTTCTCTCATTCATTCATTTATTCATTCATCCATCACCATTACATTGCATTACACTTAGTAGACGGGTTTATTCAAAGCAACTTACAAACGAGGACACAAACAAGCTACAGATATACAGAGGAACACAAAGTAGGCAAACAAAGTTAGTGCAGCCAGGCTACAGGGCGGTGTTGGTGAGTGCAGGTTAGTTTAGTTAGGAAACGAATTACTCTCGGAAAAGAAGAGTCTTCACATTTACAAGCTCCTTAAAGATAGAGAGAGATGCTTGTTCTACCACTGAGGGGAGGGACAGGTCGCCTTGTGTAAGGAAAGGTCAAGGCCGGGCGGTTTGTATTTGAGGATTGCATTGGATCGCAATGGCCTGGACCGTCGGGACATACATAAGCCTTTATCAGCACCAGCGTGTCCCTCCAATATATGTGTTCCTGGCTCAGGCTCAGCAACAGATGTGGTGTGTTATGTAAAGGGCATTAGCGGCTATTAGCGGCTAGCTTGGATTGTAATCATGTCAGAGAGCTTTAAGGCCGCCAGCTACTCACTGTAGTGCAGTCTCAGTCACAGACGGTATAGGACATTTGGAAAGGAAAAAACAAACACTTGATGATTACTCAGAGGTTCCAGCTTGGTGGATTATCAGGGAGCTGTGAGCTTTTTTTTGTCAGTACAATTGTTTTGTAACTAGGAACTAGAAAAGTAACTAGGAAAGCCATCAACAAAAGCCTAAGTAGATGATTATGGATACAGGAATACTGTTAATGAAAAAAGATATATTATTTGAAACTAAGAAGACCATCAACAAAAGCAGTAGATGGTTACAGATTATGGATACAGGAACCTTACTAATTAAAGATGATACGTTATTTAAATTATTTGAATATATTTCAACACAGAAATGATAGTAATTACAACTTACTCTATTGTGTTATTACCAGTATATAATGTCAAGCTCAGTAGACTCCAACAATGTATAAACTTGTGTGTAGTAGTCATGTGCTGAAACCAGCATTGATTTGGCATAATATTTGTGAAACCAGCCTATCCAGGGGTAAATATCACAGATCTATGATCAGTGAAATTACATGGTTTTATCCACACAAAACATTGCAGCGGCAGATTTTGCACTTTGTACTGGATCTGACCTGAACACATCTCCACAGCAGGTCTGATTGGTCTGTACAATAACACTACAGGGAGTTGGAATGTGGAGAACATACATACAATCACCAGCAAATTCTGACCTCTAACTGTAAGGCAGACGCTAGGTGAAATCATTTTGACATCGATTTGCCAGAAAACATGAGATTGCAAGAACAAGGAAGAAGCAAAGGAGAAGCAAAGTTGCAAGAGGAAATTGCAAGAAAGTTGCACAAGAAAGTCCAGGAAGTTTCAAAAGCAACTTTATTTTATCCAACACAAGCATGTTGACAGTAAGAGCACAGTAACAAACAGGATTTATCCTCTACAGGCTTCAAGCCACGAGTAACATGACATACGACTTTTTTTGGCCTCTTTCACATTTTATAGTACTTACAAAAACCAAGGGAACAAAAATACTTACAAATGCTGTTACAGCAGACTACGTCTACAGAGTAAAAAAATAATGATAATCATTAAAACAATGGAGCTCCCATTGCCTCTTGCCTCGAATAGCATGTGGGATTTGTAGCACAGGGTGGGGGGCAGAGTCTTATTCAGGGGGGGTGGGGGTTAGGGGTTGGGTAAAACCGGAGTCAGGGATTGTGCCATGGGGTGGGGGTGGGGGGGGGAGAGTGTCTTAATCAGGGGTGGGGGTTAAGGGTTAGGGGTTGGGTAAAACCAGAATCTGGGATTGTGCCATGGGGTGTGGGGCACTTGGCAGAGTCGCTATCCAGGGAAGGAGGTCAGGGGTCGGGTTAAACTGCCTGGAACAGGAGTGGGGGGGGGGGGGGGGGGGGGGGGGGGGGTAGAAGGGGGGGGTGTTAGGGAGCAGTGGAAATGGAGTGAAGCGTTTTGGACAGGCGGGGTGGGGTGGGGGATGGGGTTGAAGGGGTGGAGGATGGTGGTTGCTTCATGGAGAGGTGGAAAGGGTGGTGAAGGGGTGGAGGAGTAGGAGTGGTGTAAGGGTGGAGGATAGGATGGTGGTTGGCTCAAGGAAAGAGGGATGGGGTGGTGTCGGGGTGGAGGATGGTGGTGGTGGTTGGCTCAAGGAAAGGGGGATGGGGTGGTGTAGGGTGGTGTCAGGGTGGTGGATGGTGGTGGTTGTCTCAAGGAGAGGGGGAAGTTCCAGCCTCCGCCTTCCCAGAGTCACTGGTCTCGCTAAGCTGCCTCTGCAGCACCATCTGCCTGGCGATACAGGTCACCTGGCCATTGGAGACGGAGTACGAACCAGACCTGCAACCAGAAATAGAATCAGAATTAAGAATCGGAATCGGAATCAGAATTAGAATCAGAATCGGAATCATTTTAATGGCTATGGAGCCAGGAAAGGTTCATGTTGGTAAATATTTTTAGACCCCACTTTTTGTGTTCCCCCTTGGAGTGCAGCTCCAGAGGGCTTTGGCCCAATTTAAACTCTAGTTTTAGGATTGTAACTAACTTCCAGGGGTACCGCTAAGGGGGGGGGGGGGGGGGGGGGGGGGGGGGGTCAGGACAATTTTTGGGGCCCAGAGCTTTACAGGGGCCCACTGAGGACTCTGATACGGTTTGGGTGGGGGCCCACAGAGGACTATGATATGGTTGGGGTGGGGGCCCACAGAGGACTATAATATGGTTATGCCGGGGGCCCTAAACCATTTTTTGTCAAGGGCCCCCCCATTTCTAGCATTGCCACTGTGTCCCCCCATTGTTATGGTGTTAGCCCTGTGACTCACTTCCTCGGGTCTGCTCCGTTGGATACGCCAGGCTGGGGCTGCTTGCCAAAGAAGAAGGAGGACCACCAGTGCCCTGAGTCTTGCCTGGCCACCCCTGCAAGCCAACAATCATAGCGATTAGAAAACAAACAAAATGGCGGTGATGTGATGATAATTAAGATGTACATTCTTTGTACATAGTACAATGATCCCTTGTCCTTTGCAGTAGTTACATGTACATTCCAGAATGCCCCACGATGAGGTGGAATTCATTATTCATGCTGTGCTCTGTGTTGTTGTAGTTGATATATGTTATATGCAGTTATATGCAGTTGTTTGTAGCTATACCATTGAGTTTGAAGTCACTCTTACCTGGTGGGTGAGGAATCACCTCCCCTGAGTACTCCGAACTGCCACAGGAACTGTTACTGGATGTTGATCCTATGCGCCCTGCAAACAAGATGTGGAAACAACGTGTGAGACAATGAAAATTTGAGACAATGAAAATTTGAACAGGGGCGTAGATTTGCTTTTGACAATGGTGGGGACCTATTGATCAACCCCCCCCCCCCTTCATTTAACCATTTCTGTGCCGCTAGGTGATGAGACGTTGACAGATCGTTTTTTTTTTTTTTTAAGGGATTAAATTATTGGTGGGGACAAATCAATGAGTGCTGGATATTGGTGGGGACATGTCACCTCTATCCGTACCAATTTTATGACCTTGACTTTAAGATTAGGTCAGGTTTCTAACTTAATAACTGTAACTTATAATGTATCATACTTACTACGGTAGTAGTCGTGGGTGGCGATGAGGGATCCGCTGGATGGAATTGCTGCCATTTTGTTTTTCAACCTTTACACGTCAACCTTGCAAAGATGGAAATGCTGTGGAGCAAAAACAGAATTATCCACATGAGTATGTCTACTCATCCACTAATGTACAGCTCATGCCAGAGCACAACTCATTTCTAGTTATTTGATTGACATTTCTAGCTGAGGCAATGCAACATTTTAAACCAATGCCATGCACCACTGCCATGCTAAACCAGCCTCTTTACTTCATTTCATTTCATACAGAGAATCTGGCTGTGCTTCCATTAACATGGTTGTCTCAGGCAGTATCTTGCCTGACCAGTCAGTGAACAATTTTCTGGAGGTGTAGACTGCTGAAGTTTTAAATGATTGTATCTGCATTTACCCAATCTCTAACACTTTTTTTGTTCGCTGATTGGTCAGGCAAGATGCTGCCTAAGACAACCATGTCAATGAAACCACAGCCAGACCCTTTGAAGGACTGGTTTACCAGGCTAATGCACCACTGGAGCAAGCAGGCATATCACAAGATCCTCTCATCAAGACATCTGTCAGCTCCATAGTTAATAACAAAAAGCCTTTTCTCTCTTTCATAAGCAAGCTGGTAACACTTTCTATGAAGGTTGTATTCACAAAACCCTATAAACACATTCATAAAGGCTCATAACGCATTTATAAAGAAGGCTATATAAACTATTCATAACTATTTATACATACCTATGACTGTACTCCTAAGGCATTATAATGCTATGTCATAAGCCCTACTTGAAGTGACAGAGCATTCTAGGTTATAATCCTTCATCTGCCTATGAGTGCAGTAATAAGTATGTATAAATAGTTCAGAATACCTATTTTAATTATTATTAAGCTTTATGAAGGCATTTTTAACACTTTATGAATGTGTTTATAGAATTGTATGAATATACAAGCTAGAAAGTGTTACCAGCAACCTCCATAACCCATCAGTTGGAGGACTAAATGTAAGAGCTGCAGGTCTTTGGAGATGAGGTGGTGTCGTGTGAATGCTTAAGCGTTAAAGCGGCTGGCCTGGGGTGGCCTCCACACCTTCTCCGCATTCCTCCACAGGAGCTGGCTGGCCTCTGCTGTTATGTGCAGACAGCTGAAGGGAAGGGTTACGTTTCCATTTTTTTTTCACCCTTGTGCTGCCAGCAGCTAAGAGGTCTGAGTGACTGCACTGCCAGCACATGCATGTGTGAGCTTGCATTTCGTCAGGCTAGCTGCCATGGACCGTGCAGCAGTGATCCATGAACACTGTGCGCACTAAAGCTGTCTGGGCATGACTGGTGTGCCATTGACCCAAGCAGCACCACTGAGATTTTACAAACCACAGGAGCAAAGTCAAACAGCCCACATTTGTGTAGCCTAACAGCCAGGTGTGAAGTGGGCCTCTATTCTAAAAATAAAAGGTGCTTAAATGTTTTTTTTTTTTAATCTCTGCATGGTTCCATGGAGAGTGCAAACTCTATGTAGTCTAGAACCATTACATTATGTAAAAGGTTCTTCACATTAGAAATACTTCTTCATCGGTCAGATCATAATGTGCTATTCTATGTCATATCAGCGCCAAATGGTTCTTTAAAGAACTGTTGCCTCGACGGTTCTTTGAAGCACTGAAAAAGGTTCATCCATGGCATCGCTCTGAAGAACCTTCACGGCCCCCATTATTTTGTAGCAGTGTATGAAGTGAACACATTTTTCATTTTATACAAGTGAAAATGAATGCCACGTCGATTTTTAATTGGATCATTCAACCCATTTTGCATGTGACTTTACAAGGTCATCCTCATTGTATAAAAAGGACGACAGAGGCAGGCAGGCGGGCTATCAGGTTCCAGATTGGGAGGGGGATTTTACCGTGCGCGCAGGCTAATACCCGCCTGTTCCACATAGCGCACCTCTCCATGCTCTTTACATGATCACAGCTAGTTTAAATAGAAAGCGCATGCTCATAACTCAAACGACTATAATAGTTTTAAAAAATGGTGTCTTGCCCAAATAGCACTGGGCCTATATCTGCTTTCTCACGTGCCACCAACGTTAAAGAACACTTGCACAGCTGTTTATAGAATTTTATGAATATACAAGCTAGAAAGTGTTACCAGCAACCTCCATAACCCATACACGTGATGCTCACAATGCATAGCCCACGCTCCGGGGATGACGGCGACACAGAAAAAAAACACATGCCGCAGTCGTGCGTTTGGATGCTTACCTCACAACAACTTTTCTCTGATAGGGAACGTGTAATTTAAACGTGATATAGTTCTCTCCCTAATGATACTCATGCTATGATAGCAAACTGAAAAAAAGACAAGAGAAAAAAACACATTCCGTTTTACTTGACAGGAGTAGCTTAATAAATAGCTTAATGTTACAAATAAATTCATGGGCTCAACATTGACCGCATAAGTAGGTGACTTTAAGGCCAATTCTTTATATAGGAAAGGCTTATCTATTACACCAGCAGCGATTAACATTGTTTGTGTCCCACCTGCTCAGGTAACATCAGTACAAAGACAGCTGCCGGTAAAGCCCCTTACACAAGTAGGACCTACCTGCACTTAAATGCTTTAATCATCTATACCACTTAAGCTGTTTTTGTAAGTACCCTTGGACTGAAGAAGACCACGAAGGATAACATTCTAGGACACAGTTAATGCAGAATTCATTCTTACCTTTTATATGTGGTGTATGGCGATGTGATGAAAACACCAGCTAGGATGAAGGATGACGGTCGGTACACGGCGGGTAGATGTTAGGCGACGGGGCCCATTTGTGGATGAGTCGGGTGAGACCTTCGTAGGTCCGTTTCTGGCTTCAGCCACAGGTTCTAACTGGATCAGAGGGATGGGGAGCATTTAATAGGTTGCGGTGACGTCAAGGCAATGACCCTCCTCCTGGGAGGCGCGAAACTTGATCAGACAGACCAATGGCTGTAATGAGAATGTTTTTTTTACTGGCAACCGTGACACCTTTTAGTGTCGATGTCGTTGACAAACAAATGGGAATCACAGCTGTCGCTGTCTAAAGGAAAAAAACAAGGACGGAGAGAGGCACGCAGCCTAAACAACGTGAGCTCTACTCAAACAGAGTTGCCCAGTGTAACCAGTCTATTTTTACAGAGCGTGTTCGACATTGTAACAAGTTGAACAAACATTAAAATTGTGTCGTTTTTGTGTAGGCTATGTTTGCTGTTTAACAAACCATAACGATCCATTTATTAAGTTGATGGTTCAAACAATAGGATAAACGAGACACACTCACGATCTGATTACTGAATAGAACTCATTTTCACCAAGCATATGAAGTATATACTTCTTAGTGTTCATGACTACACATATCAAGTTGATTGTTCTGTATAAACAATAGGATAAACGAGTTTGGTTAAATTTGAGTTGATTATTGCGCTAGTTTTCACCAAGCATATGTAATATATACTTCTTAGTGTTCATGACTCCGTAAGACAACCTCCCTGGTGGTCTAGTGGTTAGGATTCGGCGCTCTCACCGCCGCGGCCCGGGTTCGATTCCCGGTCAGGGAAGAGATCTTTTGCCGAGTGTGTGTGTGAGTTATGAGGGACAACAGCTGACTGCAATGGCATCGTGGGGAGAGGTCTCTCTCTCTCAAACACACAACTGAAAATTGAGACTGAAGTGTGTTTGTGGTGGCATTACACAGACACACACAGCTAAAATGTGTTCATGTTTTGCTGTAATGGTGAAAAAGGAATGATTATAATGCAGGCATCTGTATGGTCAGGCCTGTGTGGAGAGGGGTCCTGAAAGCAAGAAGAGCTCCCTGGTGGTCTAGTGGTTAGGATTCGGCGCTCTCACCGCCGCGGCCCGGGTTCGATTCCCGGTCAGGGAAGAGATCTTTTCGTGTAAGGAAATGCAGTTAGTAATGGGTCGTCACCTCATGCAAGATGCCATACACCATTCTAAGTAAATTTTATTGCAAAAATTGCAAAAAAAAAAAAAAAAACCTTTACAAATCTTAAATTATTTTTTGTAGCGTCAACTAATAGACTTTGTCGCCACCTTTCGTCCGTTTGAGAAAGTTTCAGAAAATAAATGGTTAAGCCATCATCTGAAAACAGAAGATACATATTTTTAGCCACAATGAACAATCACACCTGTACTATTAAATAAAGACGAGCAGACATTATGCTTTCTACCCTTTATTAACTCACCAAAAGCAATAAATATCAATTGTCACTTAAGTCAAATACAGTCCAAAAAAAAAAAAAAAAAAAAAAACCTGGGTAACATATTGAAAATATAAGTGATCCCCATGGCCGTCGATAAGCCTACATGATCTAGGGCCTGTTGTAACTGAGTACTTATGCACAAGTCTAGCTCTTACAAATACCTTCACAGACTCTTCATCTCCTGCGCAGACACTATGGTTATGATGACACAGTGACCCCCAGCTTCTTATTTCACAAGTCTTCACAGTTTCTTACCCCGAATAGACAGTCTAACAATGAGGACCAAAGAATGTATGTGACCAGATCTGCCAAAATGAGTCACAGTGATCCAAAATTCAAAACTGAGATTTTGGTACCAGTGAAAAGACAAGACGATTTATACTTTAAAATTATTTCTTAGTCAGAGACACACCAAAGGCATTGACACACCACCATCTTTTTAAAATTCAAAACCTGAGAAAATCACATTATTTTGGATATAATAGCCACATTTTAACCTAAACATACTTATCTCAACAATAGTAAAGTCGGGAAATATTTGAACAAAATATAAAAGAACAAAAAATTAAATTTGACCTTTTCAAGGTTTCCCACCAAAATTGACCTGTTCCTTAAAATTAGAATTTGCAGCTTGAGCGTCTTGCCAGCAGATTTTGCCAGATCAGGTCACATATCGGAAATCCAGTCAAATATCATCTTGCCACTCTCAAAACAAACAAACAAACAAACAAATACCCTATATGCATTTAGACATGTATTTACTGTGACCACATTTTTTGCATAGAATAAACCACATTACTCTTATGACTGTTCAGTACAGCATTAACACATAATCTCTTCCACAGCTTTACAGTCAGTGGCAAAATTATCCATTTGTAATGTGTAGTGTTTTAAAAGAGTTTGATTCAAGACCACTTGCTTGCAGTGTATACATAGCCCTTTTGCAGCGCCCCCTGATGTGTGATCAATGTATTACATGTGACAGATAAAGCTCCCAACTCAGAGAAGCATTACCATCTACCCTGGATAACCAGTACAAGCTAAACACGTCATCGACTGCTTCAGAGGATCTGCTGTGTGTAAATAGTTTGGTTGTGTCAAAATGCCCTTTAAAGATTCATTCTGTTAGTCCAAATGAAGTGCAGCAATTACAAAGTTTATATCACTTTTTTATCAACAGTCTGAGGTCTACACAGTGTCCTGTAACATTGACCACTAAAACATTCGAGCAAGAGAGCTAACCGGGTACACTGTTGTAATATACATCTATGTGAAGCACGTAAATCCCTTTCCAAACACACCAATGACAAAACAGACGGATAAGAGATGAGAGATGTGAGAGACCAACTCTAAAGTGAAATTTAGAATTAAACAGCGAAAGATCAGACATCTGAGGAGCAATGACCTTGTGCCTGACTACATGACCTTGGGCCATCCTGGCTGTGCTCAGCTCTAAGCGTTTCTCTCGATAAGTTTAAGTGTAGATGACGCAACTACACCTGCGCTGCACTGACAAGTCTGAGCATGGAATTCATCTTCTTAAGGCTATGCAGTATGTAACAGTTTAATGTACAAAAATGAGGAAAGAAAAAATAATATATCTTGAGGTTTTGTTTTTTTCTTTTGTTTAGTTTGAAAACAATGCAGTTGTGCTTCGCTCTTTTTGCTGTGCACATGTCATCACTTTATTAATACATTCAGAAGAGCTGGTTTAAGGAGTGCAGTTCAGACGTTATCATGAGAGCTGGTTTAAGGAGTGCAGTTCAGAGGTTATTGAAGGAGTGTGTTCACTGAGGGGCTTGATGCCAGCAGATGTCCTTCGCCACGTCACCGGCACAGGCTAACTTGTCCTTCACTACGGGAGGGAGGAGGAGGAGAGGAGGGGAGGGGAGAGGAGAGGAGGGAGATGGGTCCTCTCTACTTCTGTGGAGTGACAGCACAAGCATTGACAGGAAGTTAGTGAATATTCCGAGTGGCTGATTCTTCTGCAGTTTCTGACAAATTGTTATACTGACACACTCTCTCTCACACACACACACACACACACACACACACACACACACACACACACAAATAGGTGTATTGGCCCTACATTACCTGGTGTTCAATGAAATATTAATAAATAACTGTTCTTTTGTGCAGTATATCTTAAGAACATGCAGAGGTGACGTCAAGGAAAGCAAAAGCAAATTCCAGGACAAATACGCCACACGTCAAATTCGGCCACTGTGACCTTTTACAGGGTCTGATGGAAAAACTGACAAAGGCTGCGTACCATTTCACATACAGAGTAACAAGGACAGCACAAGAAAGACTGATAACCGTTTTCCCACTGCCCTTGCACCCACACACACAAACACACATTACACACACACACTACACACTACACACACACACACACACACACACTCCCATTGCCCTTGTTTGAGGAGACTAGGGGGGTAAATGTGAAGATAAGCGTGCAAATATGTATGTGGCCAAAGGAGAGTCACGCCACTTTCTGACTTTTACTCTACAGCTTTGGGCAGACTGCAGACACGACTAGACTAGACTAGAGTGAGTGAAGGGTTAGAAGACTCTGTGAGGTCACCATGGGTGCTTCGAATAAATTAAACATTATTATTAATTATTATTATTATTATTAGATGTAAATTTGCCTAAGGCTAACTCTGGTCAAATGGAAACATTTATGTTAATAGCTTTACATGGTCCCTTATAAAATGATGATAATAATAATAATAATAATAATAATAATAATAATAATACATACATCAATAAATAACAATAATAATAATGATTGAAATATATTAATGATAATTATTATTATAAGAGCAGCATTTTACCCTGATGCTTCCCATCTTGTCTTCAAAGGACCTGAAGGAGGGTGAGCTCCTGAGGAGAGGAGAGACAGGACATGCATCACACACCAGCCTAGTAGCTGCACACACACTGCTTAACCAACCACACACACACACACACACACACACACACACACACACACACACACACACACACACACACACACACACACACACACACACACACACACACACACACACACACACACACACACACACACACACACACACACACACACACACACACACACACACACACACGCACGCACGCACGAGAGGAGTCATCATCACCTTCACATTGTCACCTACCTACCCGCAATAGAGCACAGCTTAGACCTACACTACACACCAATTACAATCTCACCACACTATTAAACCTTGCATGCATAATATGACAGTATTCACTAATTTAACACTGAAGTTTACAGAAGTAATTTCCTGTTCATATATGTCGTGTGTGTGTGTGTAACATCTAAGAGATGTATGGTTAGTGGATGTGTGGAGTTCCCATAGTACCCCTAGTTAAACTAAACCAGTGCTTTAACTCATGCTCATCTATACCGTGTGCATGTGTGTGCACATGTGTGTGTGTGTTGTTTTCCTTAGTACCTCTAGTTAAACTGAACCAGTGCTTTACCTCATGCTGGGCATACTTAAGGAGTGATGCACGTTGTAGCCAAGCCTTCGGAGAGCAGTGGAGGGCGGAGAGACAGAGGGCAGCGTTAGGGCAAGCAGAGGAGGTTAGCGCACACAAGCACACAGACAGAGAGACTGAAAGATAGTCATAAGCCATGCAGCGCGCACACACACACACACACACACACACACACACGCACACGCACACGCACACGCACACGCACACGCACACGCACACGCACACGCACACACCAGAGGGAGACACTGAGACTGAGAGATAGTCATAAGCCATGCAGCATATTCATAAGGAGTACAGGAAGCCCAGAATCTCATATAGCAGTGGTTAACAGGAAACCCCACACAGATACTGACACAGGAGAAGAGAGACACTATGCCATTCAAGATTTACATAAGCACATTTGCGATGGAGGGTACATTGTAAATTGTACAATTCAATACAGGTTAGCTACAATTGTGAGAAAATCAGTTGGGAAGTCCTGAGTTTTTACAGTGACTAGAGTTGTAGTGAATTAAGCCCTGAATTAAGCCCCTGGCTTTGTAATACCTGCTGTAATGCCTGTCGTAATACCTGCCCTAGAGTAGTTTTGGAAAATATGACCATACATTACCAAGTAACACAGGCAATATAACTTTGCTTCCCTGTGAGAAAACCTGTCTGCCAAGACACATTAACATAACTATGAATCTGGGACACAGTCCACAGAGATGCAGCACTTTCTTTGGTACTCTGGCTTGTTTGAAAACGCAACACCTGTGTTGTACGCCACACCTGTCCACGGCCTTACCTAGGTGTGTTGTAGAAGGGCAGAGCCCTGAGGAGCCATGAGGCAGCATTAAAGGAAGCAAACACGGACATGAGTGACAGACAACATATACAAGCCCATTTACATCAACACACACACACACACACAGACGTACACACACACAGACGTACACACACACAGACACACACACACAGACACACACACACAGACACACACACAGACACACACACACGCACATACACATGCACGTACACACGCACGTACACACGCACGTACGTACACACGCACACATATGCACCAGGCTGACAAGACACATAAAACTGGACCAGGAAGAGTGATGTCAGCCAAGCTGACACTGAATAACCCCGGGGGCCTGTACAGTACTTTGAATACAATATGCGTCAATGAGAAGTCACATATCATGTATCTCTTTTTTTGTTACTTTCCCTCACAGTGACGGTCTTTATCAGCCAAGCTGGCCATCTAACAGGAGGTGAAGGCACTGGCACTGGCCTAAACATGTCAGATGCCTGCAGGCTAACGGGGGTAAATAACATACATGGTCCACTGAAACATCCAAATAGAGCAGTGCGGAGATGAGTGGCCTTAAGCTCCCCACCCTGGTTAGTCTTATTCACCCACAAAGGCTTGTAGAGGAGCCCACCGCATGCATTAGTGGCATTAGGAGTAATACTGCAGCGACAGTGGGGAGCTTATCCGACTGCCGGATTATATTTAAAACATGCGTATATTTAAAACAGCGTCTCTCGCGTTCATGTCATAGCCCCTAACCCAGAGCGAGAGAGCGGTGGAGAGAGTAGGGGTGGCATTTGGAGAGGCTCCAGTCGGAGTGTTTAAATATAAATATAAAGTCCCCACCTCATGGTGCCAATCCTCTGGCTGATGGCCGCACCCACGGTGGACAGGGCTTCTGAGGTCACCTGGCCAGCTGTGGACAGGGCCTCCTGGGTCTTCCTATACCTGTGGGGGGGGGGCATAGTGGGGAGACAGATAGAGAGAGGGAGGGGGACAGGGAGAGAGAGAGAGAGAGAGAGAGAGACAGAAAGAGAAAGAGAGGTGGCACAATGGGGAAACAGAGAGAGAGAGAGAGAGGGAGAGAGAAAGAGAGAGAAAGGGGGGGTGGCATAGTGGGGAGACAGAGAGAGAGACAGACAGACAGACAGACAGACAGACAGACAGAGAGAGAGAGAGAGAGAGAGAGAGAGAAAGAGAGAGAGAAATAGAGAAAGAGAGGGAACCAGAAAAAGCAGGGAGACAATGTTCGTAGGGGAAGAAAAGCAGAAGATAAACATTTCAGGCAATGACTAATATGAGAGGTCTAAGGAGAAATTTAAATGTGACAGTTTTGTTAGTATGAATGGTTTCCTCTAATGTTGGGCTGGGGGGCGTTAGGGTGGCTTTAAGATCACTACAAGGAAAAGACTGCACTGAAATATTGAAAAATTGTTGATTTGCACAATACATCTTGTGCATTTGTGTAATTCTTATTGCTTGTATAATTTTGTCCCCATGTAGGAAGTATGTGTGTCTGTAGTGTCCCTGCTCTGGGAAACATGCATCTCCTTGTATGTATGAAGGTAGTCTGCTTACTCTGTGTTCCGCTACACCTCTGTCAGCTTATGTCCCCCTTTTTGTAAGTCGCTTTGGATAAAAGCGTCTGCTTAGTGTAATGTAATGCAATGTAATGTAATTTGTGTAAACCTAACGGGGCTTTGTACATGGGTGTTCAACCACAGTATTATAAAAGAGCAGAGGACAGAGAGGAAGACATTACTGTGTTACCAGGAAACTGCGGGTTATGTAGAAGAACCTCCACAACAAATAAAGAATGCAGAATGTCAGCACCCTCACTTAACAGCTTTAATCAGATCTTTATTTATGGGTAATGATGGGTGATATCTCTTTAACCACCCATCACTGTTTGCAACTTAATTCTCTCAGCTGCAATGACAGAGAAACCTGAAATCCTAAGCAATCCAAAGCTAATCACTTCCCGTAATGACTCATTCACTCACTCACACAAACAAGGCACTCACCCCCCTGCAACCCAAGCACACCTCACCCCCCCTGCAACCCAAGCACACATGGACATCGCAGTCTAACTGCTGTTCCCTACTGCCCTTGTGTATTTTAGTACTGCACATTGAAAGTGCACGACTTCAGCTAAAGCTCTCTACAAACATGTACGGCCCTCAACAAACATGCACACATCTACACTGCTGTTTGGAACTTCTCTACCCCAACCCTCTTTAGTGTGTGTGTGTATGTGTGTGTGTGTGTGTGTATCTGTTCCCTCTCCCTGGATACGGTTACTGTCGGCGTGCTAATGATATTACCTGTGTGCCTGCGCTAGGCTAATCACTGTGCCCTGATCCAGGTTGACCTGCCAATCCAATCAGCTGTTCACCCAGCACTCCCTGTGCTCTCCCATGTGAGGAGGGGAGGTGTGTGTGTGTGTGTGTGTGTGTGTATGTATGTGTGTGTGTATGTGTGTGTGTATGTATGTGTGTGTGTATGTGTGTGTGTGTGTGTGTGTGTGTGTGTGTATGTGTGTGTGTGTGTGTGTGTATGTGTGTGTGTGTTTGGGGGGGATGGACTGGTGTGTGTGTGTGTGTGTGTGTGTTTGGGGGGGGTGGACTGGTGCCACCCCTTGGCCCATGCCCCAACCAATGCGCCCCCCCCTCCACCCCACATCCTACCTGCCCTCCAAATGTCCTCTTACGCTTGCTCAAGTTACCCCACTGGCTCAACATGTCCAGTCCAGTCCAGAAAGAACAGGAGAGGCCAGGCGCTTCACTTCTAGACACGTCTAGAAAATGTATGTGTGTGTGTGGTGTGTGTGTGCGTGCGTGCGTGCGTGCGTGCGTGCATGCGCGTGTGTGTGTGCGTGTGTGTGTGTGTGTGTGCATGCCGTGAAGCTGCACCCCTGCACTGGGAAAGCAGCACAGGCTAGGTATGACTCAGCATAGGCAGAGCATGTGGAGGACATGTGAATTTTCAGAAGGACAATTATGTGCCTCTGATACGCCATAAATAGGGCAGAGGTCCCAAAGTGTAAAATATGAGAGGCTGATTTATCTCTTAGTGCGGAAACATTAATGATTAAAGGTGCTATGTGTAGGATTGTGGCCAAAAAGGGGTACTGCAATCAAATTTAATATGGCAAAGCACCTATCTAGAGGCAAGTGGCAAAACACAAAATCTAAAACATAAACAGTATTTGCAGGCTTTAAATTAAATTAAAATCTGTATTTCAATTTAAGATGTTTCCCTAATCTCTGGTGACATATCAAAACCATTTCATGATTACTTGCTATACATTCCTAACATACAGCACCTTTAATAACTGAAATTCTTTCTTTCTTTCCTTCTTTCTTTCTTTCCTTCTTTCTCTCCTTCCCGCACTTCCCCATCTCAGACGTATTACCATAGTTCTGGTGCTCTGGCGGCACACCCAGCCTGATAGACCGGTCCGGTCTGTCGTTTCTGACGTCACACAGCCGAGGTCATTAAGGAGTTATGAACTACTGCAGTGTTTCTCAAAGTGTGGTCTGCAAGATATCTGAAGTGGTCTGCGATTTGGGTTAAAATATATATATTTTTAATGTTTCTTTAGCTGTTTAATTGACATGGATATCATTGTTATGCTATTCCCTAGTTAGGGCTGTGATGCTGCACCAATTCATGCATTTACATTTAGCACTGGTAGCCTCAGATTGGGCGGAGGGGGTCCTTGAGGTTTTTTTTTTTTTTAAGGGGGCAGTGAGTCGTCCTCGGCCTGAAAAACTCTGAGAAACACTGCACTACTGGAACAATTTTAAGGTCCATGGCTTGAGGTTCTGGTGCTGAAAGTGATACAGTGCAAATATTTCTATTTTTTAAGTTATGGCCTTCTTTAAACTCATCTTTAAAGACAGCCAATTGAAGACTTCCTTATAAATGACTCAACAGCATTACTCAGAAAGAGCACATCAGATAACAACATAAGCCTCAGACCCAAAAAGTAGTTCCTGCATTCTCTACTGTACGTTAGCCCTTATCTGTTAGCATGTTAGCCTAGAGCCTAATGTTAGCCGAGGATGAGCAATAAACTTATTTACTAAACAAGCAAACTAAACAACAGCAGCTAGCAACAGATGAACCACACTCACGCGTCTGATCTGCTTATGTCGTCCAGAGTGGCAGAGGCCGTAAGGTAGCTACAGAAACACACAGACACACATTACTGGTGACAGGTCCTCACATAGACAGGAATAGGGGAAGAAGTGGTTATGATGAGGCATAGCACAGACATTGAACACTGAAATGGGAGTTTGTGGGGGAGGGGTGGGGGGGTGAGGGGGGTGGACAGAGAGTCATTGAACACTGAAATGGGAGTTTGTGTGTGTGTGTGTGTGTGGGGGGGGGGGCAGACAGACAGACATTGAACACTGAAATGGGAGTTTGTGGGGGGGGGGGGGGGGGGGGGGGGGGGCAGACAGACAGACATCGAACAGTGAAATGGGAGTTTATGGGGGCCCCAGACAGACAGATAACGGGGCTCATCCTTTCCTTCCTACAACTGCAATCCAATGGGCTTAACTAACACAGTCTGATATGAAACAGTTGCTGTAATTCAATAGAGATGATGATGACTTCCCTTCCCTGGATAATTTCCAACTTGTGCTACTAATAACTGCTGGCGAAGGAGATGAGATGACATATGGAGATGAGAGCAGGGCAAGCAAGCATGAATCGTGACGCATACATATTCATATTTCTGAGCTAATTAGGAGGGGAGGCTGATTAGAGCTATGGGGAGAGGCCTTTACGTGTTAAAGCAACACCAAGTAGTTTTTTCAACCTTAAAATAATGTCTCCAAAATCGTTTTAGTAGTTAAAGATCTTGTAACAGGGTGAAAGGCACTTCTGATTTCGCTTTGCCGCCCTCCATGGGCTATAACCGCATTAAGTAAGTAAGTTTGGAGGAGCAGACCGTCTCTCTGTAGTTCGAATGAGAGACTAACCGCTTCTAAACTGTAGGGCGACCGAAGAGGAAAACTACTTAGTGTTGCTTTAACCATAATATGCTACACTGTTATTCAAAACCTTATGTCAAAATGTGTGCCTGCTCACAAAACAGAAAATGAGAGGAATGTTATGACAGGAACAGGAATTATGATAAAACACAGCTGATGAATTTAGCAGGAATGTAATACACTATGGCATTACATGGAGGACAGTAACATGCGGTCACTTCGACATTTAACATCAACACATTCGTCAAAAAGCCTAAAATGGGTGAAATACTGTTCATCCAGCCACACAGATGCAAATGCTACAGACACTGATGTGGGAGACTTGCCAAGATCCACAGACACCAAGCTGTCTTTCTATTGCTATAATGTAGTTTAATCATTATTATATCAATGTATCTAATATTATCACACTACACTGCACTATTAGATGCACTTTACGTCCCACTCCATGTGTACTTGTCTTGTATATAATGGTACAGTATGTGTCTATATGTTTCTTTTGTCTATTGAATGTATACTACTACATGTCTATATGTTTGCTGCATAAAGAGCTAACATCTACCGAAATCACATTTCTTGTATATGCAAGTATACTTGGACAATAAAACTGATTCTGATCACACTCTATGTTCAGAACTATGCCTGAGATCCCAGATGTGACCACTTTCTCACTATGTCACCCATCACTGTGATTAGTGTGGCTGTATGATGGAGGAACTACACACACTTTTATACTTTCGCTCCGGCACATAGTTTCCTCCTCTGCATCTTATTTCCAGGAGATGTGAGGATAACAATCTGGGCACCTTATTCCTACATGCATCACAAATCCAGTTGATAAATAAAAGCAGGCAGACGCTATGCTACAGACATCTATTCTAAAACATCCCTGCACTGTAAGGGGGGGGGGGGGGGTGCTACCAAAAGGGAGTTAGCCAGCTAAATCTGTCTTTCACAAAAATAGCTGAAAAAATTATCCCTTCCATGCTGTCTGGACACACAATGCACTGAAACACTAAGACATGCACACGAGTGGCTTCCTAAGCCAGACAGCTGCCAACTTTCTCTGACATCAATACGTCATGGAGTGTGTCCATGCATGACAGAAGAGCCAGGAAGTTATTTGCATTTGGCATCTGGTGCTCTGTGATCATAACATTGCTGTATTATATAAGACACCATAAACTATGGACATGATTTAAAATATACTATAGTGCACCATATTCTCAGGTGCAGACTACAGAGTTTGGATGCAATATGCCATTTTAGTACGTTTCAGTACAGAATGCAGTCTGCGTGGATGTTTTAGTGCTGTTGATGGTAAGACGGTCATGGAGCTTGGCTTTGCAAACAAACAGGCTGAAGCTGTATGCAAAAAGACAGTGAACTTCTTGACAGGGAAGGGAAGCTATGGTAAAATGAAAAGAAACAAAAAGAGAGAGACTCACACATTGGAGTGGGTAATGCTTTCATTCCACTGGCCGAGTTTCTCTTTGGTTTGCACATAGCTAGAAATAAAAGTCAAAACCTATTTATTGTGCTAATTAGGTGGACATGGGAATTGTTGAATTTTTTTACTGCGGTTTATTCATTTTGGATTTTTAGATTCCCCTCTGCTAATCTAAGAGATCCAAAATACTGACCTAACATAACCAGCCTCTCAATTGCTTTGTTCGACTAACAGAACAGCTGTGGAGCAAGTAAATACTAAGACATACTGTATATGACAATGTAAAACATAACTGATCAAAATGGCTTACATTTATCATATTCCATCATCACAGTATCATGAGAGGCATAAGAAGCATGAGGTGCGCTACACCTTCGTTTAGCAATGGTAAAAGGGCAGATCAGATCTGAGAGAAAAGACACTCACGCGTTAGAGGACTGGACGTCCTGCCATCCCTTTGAGATGTTCTGCTTGATCTCGTTGAGCGGACTGATGCCCAGGCGTCGCTTGATGTCTCCTGCGTGCCGCTCCTTCGCAGACAGGACCTGCCTCAACGTCTGAATCTCATCCTCCACCTACAGTACAAGAGAGAAAGGAGGAAGGCTGAGCATCGCTTAGGCAAAACAAACAAGAGGCCCATTCCCATTATGTTTCATTACATTTCATTATTACATTTACATTACATTGCATTTGGCAGACGCTTTTATCCAAAGCGACTTACAAAAAAGGAGGACATAAGCAAACAGAGGTGTAAAGGGATACAGAGCAGGGGCACAATAAACATATGTACTTCTGCATACGAGAGACGAAGACTAAGACTGAGCATGACTTAGGCAAAAAACAAACAAGAGGCTCATTATGTTTCTTTACACAAAGGCCTACGTGTTTCGATTATAGCCACTAGACAGATCTATGTATGGGACTATTATTTCCTTTAATGTCATAATATGACAGGTATCACAATGTATGTTGATTCTTAATAATTGACCGTGTCCAAAACACAATTCCCTGTCATACCTGTTCTACTTGTTTCGTGACAACAAAGTCAAAGCCTAAAGGATTGTGCAACTTGAGTTAATGCCCCAAAGGTCTTAAATATTTGTGTTCATTGTGCTTAAATCTGTTTAAATCCTAACAGTTATTAATTTAAATGTTCTTTGGAGTCATTTCTTATGTTATGCTTGCAGGAGTATGCCAGGAGTATGCATCGATGATATCGATATTTTGCCAAGTAGTAGTATGTAACCTGGATCACTGGGGATCAATATAACCACTGTCATCCAGAGCACCCGTGTGTGTGTGTATACACACACGTATAATACATATTTTTGACACAGACACAGAGAGCCACTATGACCTTAGAGAGTTCCACTCTGAGCTCCTCCGCTTCCTCCTCCGTGAGTCCAGGGGGCAGCGTTCCGCCAGTGGCACCGCCCTCCATGGACCTGCTCATCTCAGGGGCTCCTCCAAAGCCTTCAGTCCGGGGCAGAAAAACATCTGTCTTCAGCAGTTTAATGTTTAATGCCTTTCTTTAATGTTTGTCCTGTCTTGTCTATGCATGAGGCAGTAGGAAACATAGTTTTGATTGCTTGTATGTCTAGCACATGTGAAGAATTGACAATAAAGCTGACTTGATTTGACATGAGCAGAATACTATTTGCTATCATCTAGTCTGAAAGTAAAACAATGTTTTAATTGCATAAAGGGATTGCAATTAAACAATGATACAAGGATGTTTTTACAAGGATGTTTTACTGTCACATGCATAGACATACTGGGTAGAGTAGGACATGCAGTGAAATTTCCCTTGTCAAAGATGAACATTAGGATGTCCTTCTATTTCCTTGCATAGCTTGAATGTTTCTGAGTTAACATGGATACCCAGGAAAATCAACTTAAGCTTAACCAAACCCTTAAAACGAATTAGACCTGAATTTCAACTAACCGATTATTGAAACATGTTTGACTACATGGCTTGAGACACTATTTAACATATTAGTCATCAGATTCATGCACATGCCATACAAGAAAAACTGCTTCCAACAGCTCAAGAATTGAGTTTCACAGACGTCATGTTCTAAGTAAAGTAGGCTTTAAATATTAGGCCCAATAGCGATCATTCTGGGGTTATCTGTCTTCGAAACACAGCTTCAATGTCAGTTTCACTTATAAAAAATTGCGGAGTCAAGAGTGGACTGACGAATACAATGAGAAGACGGGAGGCCTCTGGAAACCATTTTTATTTCATCAAGGCTAACTCACTGCGACACCAGTTGCGTTAGCTATTTTCAAACTTAGCCAAATTAGCTTTTGCTAACTACCACCAAATACAATTACTCCACTAGTGCGGTCTTTACCACAGTGTCAAGCCAAATAGCGCTAAGTTCCAGAGAAGTAAAGAGTAAGTCACAAAACCATTTTCATAGCCAGTTCACGTTACACGAAGTTTTGACCCGTTAGCCAACGACAAGTCGACTTTTAGTCGGCTACATTATACTAGCTTGCTACATAAAGCCATCTGATTTGTGATACTTTTGAGTCTTACCATTATTGACAGGTTCCATTTTCAGTTCGAGTAGTGTCACCAAAACACTTCTCGATAAGAGACGCGAACAAAAGCCCGTGAACTCACAGACGTTGGACCTCTGCTGTCAATGCGTTGTAGTCACAGGAATGTTTACCTCTAACGTTACCCTTTCAGATATATGTCATCACTAAGCGCCGCTCTCCCGGGGCATGATGATGACGTATCAGAACACTGCTACACATAAATGCATATGAGATGCAGGACGCAGCCTTAAACTAGATAAGATACTATCCATTCAATATCTTTAATTAACTGGTACATGGCTGACGAGATAGATAACGCGCCGAACGACAGGTCGGTGTATAGAGACCTTCCTAACTGGATTTTACAGCACCCCAAGTATCTCGAGTTTGCGGGACTAGATGTTGGCGACAGTGCTCAGCTGCATGCTGCATTTCTTGTCTACATGGATCTCACAGAAGTGCGTCAGTGGAAGTGTGTGTCTAGCTTCACCACTGCGGAGCTAGAAGCTGTCCTCCTACAAGGCTATGAGAAAGAGGGAGAAGTGGCACAAGTTGTGCTCCCACTGCCCGCTCAGAGATCACTCAGTCACAGAGAGGTGCGGAGTGTGTTGAGACGAAGTGACACCATGCTGCTGTGTGCAGTAGCGTCAGACTCCACACTGGTGTACCAGAGGCTGACCAGGGGTCTGGTAACCCCCGACCCTCCAGTGGACATCAAGGATCAGGGGCGTCGACAGCACCGGAAACGGAGGATGCCACCTTCACAAAAGTCCTGACAGGAGCCAAAGACTTACTACCATAAAGCCTTGCTTTAGCTTTCACAGAGGTGTTGGAATGGTGGAGGACGGTTCATGGCAGGGGTGGGGGTAGATCAGGACGATTCAGGGGGCCCAGAGCTTCACAGGGGCCCACAGAGGACTATGATATGGTTGAGGTCGGGGCCCAAAATTATTTTCTTTCAGGGGGCCCACCGTCAGTGGCACCCCTGCTTCTGAGAGTGCCTGCTATGAAAAAGACTTCTACATATGTTGTGAGAACTAAGAGTGGTGGGTTTGAAATGGGGCCTTTCATAAATTCTAAGAACATTCAGAGAAATTCCAAATTCCAAGAGAAGTGTTGGCTGTTAAAACAAATAAACACATGATGCTAAAAACACGTTTGCCATCTGTCTAGTAGTGTTACACGACTTCCTGAATTCCATCATTTAGGTGGAAATCACTTACAGTGTTTCTTTTTTGCCTTTTACGGTAAGCAGATGGTAGTTCCAACACATTTTTAAACACTTATGTGCCTTTACCATCCAGATTCACACAAAAGTGCCATGCATACAAGTTATGACATACTCATTATTTAGTAGTATACACAGTAAGTGCTCATCTACATGCTGTGAAATCCTGGTTTATATAGGGCCCATTTTATGATGAACGCAAAAGTTATTTATTCAGTGTGATTTTCCAGACGTAACCCCCCATAGTGACCAGTATATAATAAAACTGATATTTTTTATTTATGGGATCTTACTACTGTGCCAAATAAATTGGCATTTGTTTAAAATAATAAAAGGCTTGGTCTTTAAAAACACTTGTAAGTGGGGTGTATTTTACTCCCAAAAGGCATCACATAGCATGCCAAACTATTGAGAAAGAAACCTGAAAAAATGTTGGCTAAAGTTCACAGTTAAACCTGTGGATAAGATGGATATGCATGTATAATAACATTGCCAAAACCCTTTCTGATATGGCCTAAGATTTTTCTTCACAGGTTTTATAGTCTAACCTTTAACTAAATTGATTTTGGTTGTACACAAAATAATAGCTTTGCAAAGCATAAAATATACAGAAATGGAACTGTGATCCATACCAGTATTTCATTTCATGAATGTTTTCTTGAATATATATATTGTATATTGAACAACACCCATTCTTAAAGTTTTCAGTCTGGTCATCCAACAGATCATACCACATTCATGGCAACTCTTAATGACTCATAGCCACTTGGCTGTGCACAACTGTAACACTATATCTGTTTTTTGTGCACCAAATATCACTGAAACAAAATCTTTTAGACAGTAACATAACACAGAACTAGATGTTTCTTTGTTATTCATATGCACAGCATTCTGAAATACTGATGTTCAAAAAGTCCCACAGGAGGAGGATGGTGTCAAATTTGAAGTGATCATTTTCTAGCTGGTCAGTCAGATATAATGGGCTAGTATTTCAGCGTGAGGTGAATAACACAGGCCCAATGTTCACATAAAAAAAAAAAACAATATTGTGTTTTACAATGGCATTCCCTGGCCAATAATTACATCTCATTCTTCATCTAAAAACACTCTTGGTTCAGTGAAGCACCCAGTCCCATGTCTCTTTTGTCCTCATTTGCAATGTCTAAATCTGACAAAGTGACACATTTGGCAACATGACATGTCCCATAGGTGCTTACTGGTTCATATGGGATTCAGTTCATTGTGTGTAATGCTATAAAGCTACGACAACCTCTCATCAAAGGCACACCATCCTGATCTTGCGTTGATGCCATTTCAACCAACTCCTGTTTTCGTAAGTGTAAAAAGCTTTTAAACTTCACAGGACTCAATGGTTTGACAAAATTGTATTTTCTTATCAATTAACAAACAATATTCGGACATTGTTTTAGTCTCACTCTTTATGAGAAGTTAAGCAGAACTTGTAAATATTAGAGTAGAGCCTGTTTGAAGTGTTTTTTTAAAGATCCGACTTTTGTTATGGTTCCTTTCAGCTGGTTTGTGGGAGATATGAGAGGACCCATCGTCCATCTGCTTTTGTCTGGCATGCTTCTCAGCGCTTATTTTCCATGGAGTTACTGCCACCCAGTGGACATCTTCAGTCACCGCAGCCGGAGACTACCTCCCGTATGGTGCTCAGTCGAGGCGAGTCACCAAGGCTGTGAACTGCTGGAAAAGACCGAAGCTGCTTTCCCTAGACTGTCTGAGGATGACCTGGCTTTGACAGAGGAGCTGCCACTGCTGCCCAGTGACACAAGCCCAGGTGAGGAGGACCCAGGTGAGGAGGACCCAGGTATCCAGAATGTGTTTGCTGAGACAAAGCAGGAAGGGGCAAATGCGGATTCTAGACTGAGAAAGAGGATAGCCCCGGCTGGAAAACCAACCTCCCTGGATTTGACGTTCCATCTCCTTAGAGAGCTCATGGAAACATCTAGATCGGAGAAAATGTCGCAGAAGGCACAGATGAACAAGAAACTACTGCAGACTCTTGGTAAATAAATATTAAGATGGCAGAAACATGAAAGTCAAGTGTTAGGAAAACATTTGTGGATAGTCATACTATTAGTTTATAACACTGTCATACCAGCTCAGTTAAATAAAATAAGAAAATTCTGATAAACACTAATTTGTAGGCTGTAATTTCTGAATCTCATTCACAAACAACGTTGACATGAAATAACTAACATAAGGCAGTAATAACGTTCTCAATCTAGTGGGTACCATATCTGATGATATTCATGTAAGACATATATCGCAACACCAAAGACAGTTAAAATAAAAACACAAGACAGTGTTTTAAATGTTCAGAAACATTTATTTTACAACAGCAAATCAGATAAATGTTTTTTTTCTCTTCCAGACATACAATAACCATGCTACAACATAAAGGTCTGTTATTATACCTCATATTTGGGTGTATGTACATGAGACCTTGACCATTAGACCATGGGTAGCATAGCTTCGCCACATCCAAATTACATACAGTTTGAAGCTAGGACAATTCGTCAGACAAAATAAAACAAAATAAAATGATTAAAAAAACGCATCAACTTACCATATCACTATTATCACACTTAGCACTGTACTTGTTTTTTAAAGACTTTCTTTCAGAAGAATCTGTTTCCTGATCTTTTTCTCCAGTACAATAGACTTCATTTTTACACATTGCATTCGACTCAAAACAAGTTGCATTTTTCCAACATATCGATAAAGAAGCTCTAGTGGCTGGCAGGTGGTTTTGGGGGGCCGGAAGGGGGCAATGTTAGAGACTTCACGGGCTGAAATGACCACCCAGAGTCAAGGTGGGGAAGGCATGGGGGGTGTGGGTTGGTGGTGGGGGGTGTGGGTTGGTGGCTGGGGGCAGGGGGGGCTAGTGTGGAATATGCAATATTAGAGACTGCAGAGGGTGAAATGACCACCCAGAGTCGAGGTGGGAGAGACGGCAGGAGGGGGGGTTGTGGGGGGGGGTCGTGGCGGGAGGGGGGGGGTGTTGTCGGGGGTGGGGGTTAGTGTGGAATATGCAATGTTAGAGGCTGCAGAGGCCGCAAGCGACCACCAGGAGCAAGAAGGTCAGAGCAGAACGAGAGAGAAGGCAAGGAGGCAGAAAAAGGAATGCTCACAAACGTATTGTAAACAGTTCAAACTCACGTCATTGGCATTTCACAAACAACACAAAAGAGGAGTACTTATGGCTGAATATGGCTGGTTTCTGTGGTCATTTACAACAATGTCCGACACTGGACGCAATTAAAAAGAAAAATAAACGATATATATATATAGAGATATTTTTTTTTAAATGAGCAGAGTCCTGCTTAGGGTGGCTGTAATTAATATTATTGTTTAAGAACGGCATCATAGCTTCTGAGAAACAGGACCGAGAGAGAAATAGTTTGCTTTAAACAGTGGCTCAGTGTGTATATATAGGAGATGGATATTCTTATTGAAAATGACATGATGTATCCACAGGAGGAGCTGGGAAGGGGGGGGGGGGGGGTTACCTGTCAGTCAGGTAATTTTGGGGACACTGTCACTCTATGGGGCTTACATACAGCATAGTAGTGACTCTCCCCGTGGTATGTAGGAATTCCACTTTACAAACATGAAAACTACACCAACAACAATACACCCTATAAATTCTCATGATTATTCCATTTGATTTAAAAAAAAAAAACAGAAAAACATACAAAAAACATACAACAAACAAAAATATGACAAAGGCAAACAAATAATAAATAGGAGTTATTATTGTGGCATGACACAAAATATTTGTCACTGTGTACGAAGATATCAGAAAGGTGATCCTTGGCTGCAGACGTTTAAAAAATCATCAAACTGTTGCAGAGACATAAACTCACTCAACTCAAACGCTGTCAAAACAAAACGATGTGATACGACTGTTGTTGCATGCCGTGTCGTGACCTTTCAAGCCATTGTCCAATTCAAACACATTAAAACCATAAACGTGCGCTGGGACAGGACCTATGTTATTATGGTGCATTGAAGTGCATGACAACACCTAGTCTTACTGTAAATGTCTGTTATGTCTCTTAAGATATCAGAAGGTTCTACACATCCTTATCTTTCTATTTAGTTAATCTTCTAATAGTCCGTTCACATATTTCCACCAGACCGAAGCACAACGGATACTTAAACATCACCACAGATTAAAGAATGAGTACACTGACAGTGCAAAAACACAGGTACTGTTAATGTCGTGTTGGCATGTCCGACCCAAATCACCGCATCCGATTCATAATGGTAAAAACCCTTTTTAACGCCTGTTCTCAACTGCATAAACTAGTTCCGTGGGAGAGAGGCAGAAACTGAGGAGAAAGTGTCTCAATATCTTCAGAGTCTAAGGAGCCTTTTCAGACACTTGTAGGTAATCGAATTGAAACGCACAAAACACCAGGATGCTATATAATAATAATAATAATAATAATAATAATAAAACAACCCTGACACATGCAGGGATTGGCGCTTTGTTGTGTTTCCGTTTAGTGGTTGCTGAATCAACCAGAAAGGTGTGTCTCTCACAGGTACAGTAAACACAACCACAGTCACAAGAAGTAGGATCTCACGTGTATAAATATAAATGAATGAAAAGAAAAGAAAAACAAAAAAACAAACAATTACGTATGTAAAAATGAGCAAAATATACATATACTATACAGACACATCCTGCATGTGTGTATATTGTATATCTATACATGTAACATTTTTTAAATCATTATTTCCTTATGCATATTGTTTTTAGCACTCAGTAGGCAGGGGTGACGTGGCGAGGGGGAGGGAATGACACACACACACGCACACACACACACACTGATGGCCTCTGAAGGGGAGGGAATGACACACACACACACACACACACACACACACACACACTGATGGCCTCTGGCTTCCAAAGAGCGACGAGAGCTAACAGAGCCAGGGGGCAGAGCCACAATCAGGCTAGACCAGTGAGACGACTCCCAGCCCCGAAAAAACAAAAAAAAACAAAAAAGCAAAACGTCACAAAGTCATGCCCAACTAACCTGCCAAACTGCATCCCTGCAACACGCTCTACTATACTATACTCCAGCCTCTTCCATTCGTCTGGATGAAAGAAAGAGCCCATTCAGGGCAAAAAACAAACACTCTTCTGGGTTTTGGATATGTTTGACTTGAGTCAGTCTCTTTAACGAAGCGGACAAAAAGACCAGACATCACACCACACGGGATCTCTGTTTCACACAATGACGGCATGATCTGTTCGCTGGCGAGAGAGAGCTTTGTGAAGATCGGTCATCCGTCCCCTACACACTATGGTATCCTATAACAGCTGCCCTAAGGTCTCTCTGGTGAAGTAAGTATTACAGTGTAAAAAAAACACATGATAGAACAAAAAAGGAAAGTTAAGGGCTCCTTAAAAACACTTAAAACAGGTGAGAAATCCAACTCAGTTGACTCTGCATACAAACTCATAATGATCTGTGTGTAAGACTCTGGACGAAAAATATAACAACTCTGGTGAATGACAAGCAGTGTTGTGGTATTCAATGGGCATAAGCAGAGCATACTGGGCTTAGTGTGTGAGTGTAAGTGTGTGTGTGTGTGTGTGAGTGTGTGTGTGTGAGAGAGAGAGTGTGTGTGTGGTTTGGCTCCAAGGCAGAGGTGTTGGTGAAACCCTGGGACGTATGTGAGAACAGTAGGCATGCAGCTTTGGGGATAAACAAACAAACAAACAAACAAACAAACAAACAAACCAGAAAACATCAAAATAAACAAAACGACCAGTTTCCTCTCCGATCCAAAGCCTCCCTGAGCCAAACCGCTCACTCGCAACTACGCCCAGTGTCCAGTAGGGGGAGCCGTTCGGGCACACAGCCCACTGCGGTCCCGGATACAACATGAGCTAGCTCGACACAACATGAGCATACAGTATGCAGTGGATGACAACGCAACGTACGCCTTCAGTAACACCTACGACTATAAAAAACATACATGAGAAAAAACCCTAGCTAATGAACAAACAGTACATGCTACGGCACACCAGGGCTGGGAAGGGACTGTGGGGTGGGGGGGTCGGAAGGGGTGTCAGGGTGGGGGGGGGGGGGGGGGGGGGGTGGTGGAAAGGCCAAAAAGAGGTGGCAGCAAACGATAGAGAGCAAACACCATATCTTCCTTTTTTTTTGCTACACTGACAAGGGTATGAGCCCCTCTGGAACAGATGGGGGCGTTGACGGACTGCTGAGATGGGGGGTGGGGGGGGGGGGGGCAGAGAAGGGGCACACTGGGGGGGTCGGGTCGAGTTGGGGGGGGCAGAGGGGGGGGCAGAGGGGGGGCGGGGGATGTCTTTAAAAGTTCAGCTTGGGCGCCGCTGTCATTGGCGCGTTGGATGTTGTTGTTTTGGACGAATCGTTCCTCTAGCTCGTCATCACCTGGTTGGAGCAGGGAGGCGGAGGAGGAGGAGGGGCGAAGGAGGGGGCCGTGAGTGGAGGCTGGAGAGGGGGGCGCGTTAGTTGAACCCAGTGTCGGTCCGGTAGGTAGCATGGTGGCCGTCGGACGTCAGCTGGGTGGTCTCTGTGGCAGAGGATGGCTGCAGCACGATGGGCTCACCGCCACCAGCCTCTGTTAGGGCAGAACACACACACACACACACAAGGACACACGCACGCACACACACATGGAAACACGCAAACGCACGCACACACACACACACACACACACACACACACACACGTGTTATTTAACCCAATCAGCACATCTCAAACTGAAGCTCGTGGCCAATCATACGCTTCGTTGTTAGCTGTGAGTACTGCTGTGTTGTCTCACCCCTCTCGTCTGACTGCATCTGGGCCTCCAGGTCCTCGGGGGAGACGTAGAACTCTGCGTCGTGGCCCTCGGGAGGCCTGGGTTTGCACTTGCCACAGCAGCAGTTACAGCAGCAGCACAGGCAGCAGCAGAAGTAGCAGCCTGTGGCCACCCCGCACAACACAAACAAGGCCTGCAGGGGGCGCCAGAGAAGAGGAAGACAACTGGAGGTTAAACACTGACAAGTACTGAGGGCTTATTTATAACTGCTTGAATATAAGGAAGAAATATCGATGTCATACACAAAAAAACGTACAGAAACACTTGTGGTACTTGATCCTGTCCTAAATAGAATTCTGCCACTATTCAGAGCATATATCACAAAGAAACAGACAGATAGAATGTCAGAGAATAGATAGATAGATAGATAGATAGATAGATAGATAGATAGATAGATAGACAGGCAGACAGATAGGCAGACAGACAGACAGACAGACAGACAGATAGATAGATAGATAGATAGATAGATAGATAGATAGATAGATAGATAGATAGATAGAAAGAGAGAAAGAAAGAAGAAGAAGGTAGATAGATAGAAAGTGATAGATAGATAGACATTTTTTCCTCTCCTCATCATTTTTATCCTACCTTGGCCCACCAGCTGGAGAGGACGAAGTAGGTGTTGACGTTCTCCTCCCCAAACTGCTCTGCGACGTAGAGGCCCAGGGAGCCGTACTTGTCGTAGATGTTGCGCTTGGTGGCGTCCGTCAGGATGGCGTGGGCGCTGTTGATCTCCTTAAACTTGTCCGACGCCTCAGGGTTATCGGGGTTCTTGTCGGGGTGGTACTTCAGCGCCAGCTTCCTGCAAGAGGAGGACGATGATCAAGCGAGAGCGTAAAGTGTTTGTTCTCTCCACACCAGGGATGGAAATGAACTTTTTTGTTCACCTGCCACTGTGGCAGGTAGATTCTAAAATTTTTACCAGCCATATGACGTTATTATCAACGTGAGAAGGCAATATACTGATGCAGTCCTGTTTGGACAGTTTTTGGGATTTGTTTGTCTGTTCTCTCCAGACCCATAGTTTGCTTTATGTAATAATACTTTAAAACAAAGTCAGCCTAGCAAATATGTTGTTATTGTCCTAATAGTCCAGAGTGCCACTAGAAATGCTGGACCCTGTGAAAAAGCACAAGTTTGGGCCCCCTTTTCATTGACTATTACTACTAAGAGCAGAGAGTGTTGAATCTAAGATCTTTGCTATTACTACTAAGCTAAAAGTGTTGAATCTAAGGTCTTTGCTATTACCACTAAGAGCAGTGTTGAATCTAAGGTATTTGCTATTAGTACTGAGGAGAGAGTGTTGAATCTAAGATCTTTGCTCTTACTACTAAGAGCAGAGAGTGTGGATGTAAGATCAACCTAAAGGTGGTTAGGGACTTCGGGTGTAAAGTCAAAATCCACCAAAAATATACCAGCTATTACTACTAAGAGCAGAGATTGTTGGATCTAAGATCTTAGCTATTACTACTTAGAGAAGACAGTGTTGAATCTAAGGTCTTTGCTATTACTACTAAGAACAGAGATTGTTGAATCTTAGGTCTTTGCTATTACTACTAAGAGTAGTGTTGAATCTAAGATCTTTGTTATTACTACTAAGAGCAGACAGTGTTGAATCTACTATTACTACTCAGAGGTCCTCAAAGTACCCCTGGTTAATTCTAGGCCCTTGGAGTGGTTCCCCCAGCGGTGTGCCTGTTTATAGTACTATGCTGACTGCACAGTTATAGATTATTTCTACACATACACAAAGACACAGAAAGAAATCAATATCAAGCCGCAACATGTGTCTCATGCCTTAACTGTTATTAGTATTACTTGTATTATATACAAGCCTTATTGTGTTTTTTTGCTATGTTTATATTGCTATGTTTTGTCATCATGTTTTATTGTCTTCTTTATAAGATGTTTAATGTTCACTGTGGGCCTAGGGAGCGCTGCAATTTCAAATTCTCTGTGTGAAACCCGTACATGTGGTTTTTGACAATAAAGTTGACTTTGACTTTGATGATACCTCCGAAAGGGCTGGATTAACAAACAGTTTACTTAACATTTAAGACAACAGTAGCTTCTCCTCAGTATCTTTCAAGCAGCTACGATTCCTAGTAGTACACTGACATGAGTTTAACGTGTCCCTTGACATGTACAACTACGGAATGAGAAGAATGTTTCCCAGCAGGTTGCATAGCAGTGTGGGTTCAGCAGGTTCCGTGCAAACAGTATTCCGGTGCTGTTACTTGTCAAGCTACACCTGTGCTTATGTCCGCTGAGCTGCACATTCTATTTAACTATAACCAGGTAAATTGCAGGTGAATGAAGGTGCGACCCCTTCAGGAAAGCCAACTGACCTGTAGGACTTCTTGATTAGAGCATTATCACACCTCCCTGCTGACACCTCAGGAGGATATGCTACTGACTTAGCTCATAGCCCAGCTTTTAGCTAGCTCAGTGTTAGAAGGTTAGCAAACCTCACTCCCATCACACTTACCAACTTCACTGCATGTCCTACTCTACCCAGTATGTCTAAGCATGTGACAATAACCCATCCTTATATCTTTGTATCTTTTACTCTCCCCTCCCCATGCACAGTTTTAGACTAACAGTCACCAGTTTCACTGCATGTCCTACTCTACCCAGTATGTCTAAGCATGTGACAATAACCCATCCTTGTATCTTTGTATCCTTGTACCTGAACAGGATAAGCCACTGACTCTTTGACTGACACACTCTCTCTCACCTGTCGAGCTGTACACCTGTACGTTTGTCCGCTGAGCTGTACATTCTAATCACCTATAACCAGGTAAACTGCAGGTGAATGAGGGTGTGACCCCTTCGGGAAAGCCAACTGACCTGTAGCAGTGTGGGCTCAGCAGGTGCGAGCAAACAGTATTCCGCTGCTGTTACCTGTCACGCTGTACACCTGTACGTTTGTGCCTGAAACTGTACATTCTAATTACCTATAACCAGGTAAACTGCAGGTGAATGAGGCGCGACCCCTTCAGGAAAGCCAACTGACCTGTAGGACTGTTACCTGTCAAGCTACACCTGTACATTCGTCCGCTGAGCTGTACATTCTAATCAACTATAACCCAGTAAACTGCAGGTGAATGAGGGCGCGAATCCTGACCCCTGATCCCTACTGACCTGTAGGACTTCTTGATGTCGTCGGGCGTGGCCAGCTTGTCGACGCCCAGCACGTGGTAGAGCGTCTCTCCAGAGGTGGAGAGGGAGCGCTGCCTCTGTTGTTCGGCCATGATGAGACTCTATCTCCACAACAATCTACAGGACATCAGGCAGGAGCATCCGCGTAGTCATACACACACACACACGCACACACAAAGAGAAAGAGAAAGAGAAAAGAGAGAGAGAGAGACAGAGAGATAAAGAGAAAGAAAGAGAGAGAAAGAGAAAGAAAGAGAGAGAGGGAGGGAGACAGAGAGAGAGAGATAAAAATTGCATAATTAATATAACTCTGTACCAAGTAGTTCATAGTTCAACAGTTTTATAATAATTCATATTAATTAATAACCATTCAATCAAAAGTTACACAAAAAGAGAAGATTATTAATAGGAACAGGAAACCCCCACAGGAAATAAAAAAACATTACCTCCAAGCTTGAACAAACACAAACACAAACATAAACGCATTTAAGCTTCCTTTCTTGTACCTTATAATGTCCACAGAGGAAACATACTACCTAGTATATACCCCGTACGGTCGTATGAAGAGAAGCGTGTACTGTACGTCTGTGAAGATTGTCATTCATCCAGGTCATATTAGTCAGTTAAAGAACCATTTTGGATGTAAGGTGAAACATCCTTAAGCTACTAAAAAGAAGGCCATTTGCTTACAACTTAGTGATTTGACTGTGTACTAAACACTAACACAAGCTCAAATGGAGACGTGTGCAGTTGGTGAGGGCCCCACAGCAGGCTTTCTCAGCAGCTCAAGCACAGTAAATGCCTTCTGTAAAACCGAAACCTAAAATGACTGCTTGAGACACACACCACACACACACA
>CM059270.1:30080909-30083409 GCA_030347295.1 Setipinna tenuifilis | reverse complement strand
CCAACCCCCATTTGAGCTAATCAGCAAATGGGATGGACAGATCAATAGAGCAATTTGAAAGTTACGCAAAGAGGCAAATGTCAGTCAGTTCAGGTGGACCTACAACACCAAGATATATCAAAGAACACACAACACAACTGCACAGAACTGAACAGGACAGGATAGCCAGTCGACACACAGCACAGTTGGCTGATATATTTTACACAAAGTGATATATTTTGTAGGAAACATGTCATTTTCTGAAAAACAGACAAAGTGATAAACTCATATTCTATCTGATGTCAATGTATAAAAACATTATGCACAAATGACCCTGTTGTCCCTCACATCGTGAAATAGCACAAAAGACAGCCAGATTAATGAACTGGTCTGGAGTAGTAGCTTAGAAAACGTTTAGCCATAACCTGACAACATACATCTGAATGAACGCTGACATCATAATGATCCCACATTCTAATCACCACGGGTCCCCTAGTTCCCGTGATCTGTGACTCACCTTTCCTGCTAACTGCCTTCATCTGAGCTGCCTGAAATTATATTTTAAACCCAGAGACAACCTCTAGTTTACACTTAAGAATAGATGGGTGTTTTTAAAAGTGGTACTAAAAAATATTAATGTTTATGTGCAGATGTGATTTGGGTCACTGTTTTCATTCTGATAGCATCAAGAACATTTTTGGAGGTAGAGCAAACCATGTACAGTTACAGTTACGATGAGAGTAAATTACCTCATTTTTTAAAATGGTTGCCATGTTGCCTAATCGGCAGCTTTCGTTTCCAGATCTCCCTACGATTTTAGAGTCGGCCGAAAGTCATTATGTTGAGCTCTAATTCCGTTAAATACCGTACAATAGCATAGTAGGCTACCCGTTTGACCGGGAACTGTCCAGTCAGCACCATAACCGTGTCTTGCCTTGTGGCGCTGAGTCCATGGACTACCTCCGGTAAAGACCTGCTCACAGACCGTGACTTACTGCCATCGCCTTGCTAGCGTTATGGTTTCATGGTCTTACCTGAAATGCTTCAAGCATCTTAGAGCAGCACGTTAAAGCTGATAAATGAACTGTTCTGGGCATCGATAAAACATAACATATCTGGAAAGATGACCTGCCATACAAACTCTCTGACGTCAGTTTTTGAAGCGCAATAAAGCTACGACGAGGGTAGGAAGTGGGCGAGTCATAAATTGAAATGTCGAACGGATTGAAATTACGGCCCCTTCTTTGCTTTTGGCTCTGTGCGTTTTGGATTGTACTGAATAGGCTAGGACTGCATCCAACAGACCAATATCGCACAACATCTGCTCAGCATAAAGATAACGAATCGTGGTACCCGTTACCCATCGGCCTGCATCCACATCAGAGCATCCAACAAGACAGCGATGGTCAACGAATACGCGCATAGCATTGAATGACGAACAAAAAAACCTTTAGATGGGGGGAAAAAGCAATGTTGTACAGGAACACAGTTTTAAAATAAAATACAATGGTTTTGTAGTATTAAATAATACTACAATTAAGGTAAATCAGCAAAAAGCCAGCGGTACACTAACATCTGACGTGTTTCAAGACATGAAAATCCTCTGCTAGCGCTGATTTCACATGACTGAATTAATGCTGAATGACTGAGCACAGAGAACATGAAATATGCTAAACTCGTATCTCCATTTAAGATTGCATACTGGATTACACAGCATCATTTGAAGGGGCTGGATTTACAGAGGCTAATCTTTAGCCAGCTACTGCATCACCGAGGAGAGTGCACTAGCAAACCCCTGAGCATCCATATTGGTTAGCCTGCTAATGTTAGCTTGATACAGAGGGAAGGTCTGGGTTAGTCAGAATTAAATCTCTGGGGACGAAAAATCGGAAACAGCCCTCTCCTTACAACCTTGAGAATATGTGTTTCTTACCGTTTTGTCGGGCGAGATAAGACTGAGTCGCAGTGGTATTTCTGTGCCGTTTGGCTTAATGATTGGCTATGAGGAACTACGGCTGCATCACAGTACTCACGCACACGACCAGGGCAAGCAGCTGCAGCGGCAGACCCCTCCTTCCCTTCATTCGCGTATAGCGTGCGCGTTCACAGCACTGGGGGGTCTCCTTCATGCGCGCTCCCTGCACTGGCAGTGGTCTTCTCCTCCATCCCTTTTAGTGAGGCAATCTCGCAGTCACATTATGAGACATTCCTGTCCCTCCTCTTCCCACTTAGCGCTGGCGTACACGAACATAACATAAATGACCTCATTTATGTGCATTTTATGCACACTTTTGCACTCCATGTACACAAAATGATAAGCTTATATGAGTGTATGCCAGACTGTGCAGTGTAATTAGGGCCTTTAACATCTCTTTATGGCTTTTATAGAACAGCAGTGCATGTATTCACCAACCAAACCAAATATCACAACAGTTGGTCAGAAAATGGAGGAATGGTTACAATCCTTGATGGCCCACTAAAAAGACTAAGCATGAAGGGCAGTGTGTCTGTCAGTACAGAA
>CM059270.1:30058409-30075909 GCA_030347295.1 Setipinna tenuifilis | reverse complement strand
GAGCCATTGCTAGATGACTTTTCCACCGCTGTGTCTGGTGCTGAAAATACAGATATAACAGACACACATTCAATTTGATACAAACCACTTTATTTCTCTGCCAGGGAACTTTACACTGGGTATCAGCACACACATGATTCTGTTTCATATGGCATATAACCCCTTCATTATACAGCTTTAAAAAGGTATGGATGAAGAGGAGGAAGATGATTACATTTTACGTAGATGTGTTCTTGAAGTCACTGAGCATTGCTTCATTATACATAAACAGGCAAACAAAAGGTACTCCCAAGTATATTTCAGATGACATATTTTTGCATCACATAACCTCAAACCATTAATTTATACTAGATTTATTTTGCCAGCTGATGTTTGAGCATATCAAACTGCTGAATTGAATTCAACATTAATCATTGTAATTACTATATCCTCCAAGTATAACATTGCAATATTTATGTATTATGTATGTATTTTTCCTATATTATATTATATATGCAATATTTAGTAAATGAGAAGTTACACAACAGCAGTTTCAATGCCGTAGGTGAATGGGTGTACCTCCAGGATGAGCTTTACCTGTGAAGAGACACTTCCACACACCGAGGGCCCAGAGGCCAGACAGGAGCCCCACTATTGTGAAGACGGGTTCCCAGCTATACAGCTCCAGAACCACCGACCCTAAGCCGCCCACAAGCAGCACCCTGCCCAAGACAGACACATGATGACAGCAATTCCACACTACTCTCCAACATGAAGAAAAATGTAAGTGAACTGGTTTAGTTAATTGTGTTTCACTCCAAGTGGAATTCACAGCCAATCACACTCATCACAAAACCTGTGTGTGTGCGTGTGTGTGTGTGTGTGTGTGTGTGTGTGTGTGTGTGTGTGTGTGTGTGTGTGTGTGTGTGTGTGTGTGTGTGTGTGTGAAATGTATCAGTTGTGTGTGTCTCACCCCAAGTGTGATCCACAGCCGATCACACTCATCACAAAACCTGTGTGTGTGCATGTGTGTGTGTGTGTGTGTGTGTGTGTGTGTGTGTGTGTGTGTGTGTGTGTCTCACCCCAAGTGTGACCCACAGCCGATCACACTCATCACAAAACCTGTGTGTGTGTGTGTGTGTGTGTGTGTGTGTGTGTGTGTGTGTGTGTGTGTGTCTCACCCCAGGTGTGATCCACAGCCGATCACACTCATCACAAAGCCCCTCTCCCCCTCCTCCACCCGCTGAGCACACACACTGGCCAGACTCGGGTAGTGCACACCTGAGCAGGAAATAAACACACAAACAAACAGACAAACAAACAAACACACCTGAGCAGGAAGTAAACAACACAAAAACAGGAAGTGCAACACTACCACTGCAAACTCACTTGCAGTTACACAATGTGTATTTGTGTGTGTATTTGTGTGTGTATTTGTGTATGTGTGTGTATTTGTGTATGTGTGTGTGTGTGTGTGTATTTGTATGTGTGTGTGTGTGTGTGTATTTGTATGTGTGTGTGTGTGTGTGTGTGTGTGTGCATCAGTGAAACCTACACAGTGAGTCAGAGGGCATTAGGAGCTCCCTTGAAGCAGTAGGGGCACAGAAAAACTTGATAGCTCAAGGGTATAACTTTTGGGGAGTACAGTATGTGTGTCTGTAGTGTCCCTGCTCTGGGAAACTTACTTGGGCACATACATCGCCCTGTATGTATGTATAAAGGTAGTCTGCTTACTCTGTGTTACTCTACACCTCTATCAGCTTATGTCCTCCTTTTTGTAAGTCGCTTTGGATAAAAGCGTCTGCTAAATGTAATGTAATGTAAATGTAATTTTTAGGGCCTTCGTATTTACATGTAAGGCCTAATACAAGTTACAAGTGAGTTGCTACTTGTCTGCTTGGTACAGCATCTTTTGAAATGACCAGTTCAGACCACATTTTGTGTTTCCATGCCTCTTGTCACGTGAATTCCTTTACCTTGAAAGAGTCCCATGAGGAATCTGGCTGTTGTCATGGTGATGAGGGGGCTGATACTCAGGTGTGCTGAAAGTGGCGTAACGGCCGTCACTAACGTCCAGGCCATGGAAGACAACAGCAGAACCCTCTCTCCACCAATCCTGTTAAAGCATGAACCTCCAGTTAGTTTTACTAAAGCAGAACCCTCTCTCCACCAATCCTGTTAAAGCATGAACCTCCAGTTAGTTTCACTAAAGCAGAACTCTCTCTCCACCAATAGTGCTAAAGCATGACTCTCCAGTTAGTTTCATCCAGCACAGCGGCATAATAATGGACCTCACCATACACCACTAACACTCATGTCCAGCATATTTTCTGATCCTGTCCGGTTTTAACGTGAAAACTTAATAATTTTTACATTTAGACTGCTTATTCATCGTACTTTTCTGAATTTTCTGAACACACTGTGGATGAACACTCACCTGTCGCTGGCGTAGCCTCCCAGCACCTGAGTGAGTATGTGTGTAGTATACCATATAATAGATACAGTAGGCGTGTAGTATACTATATAGATACACTATGTGTGTAGTATACTATATAATAGATACAGTAGGCGTGTAGTATACTATATAATAGACACCCACCTGTCGCTGGCGTAGCCTCCCAGCACCTGAGTGAGGCAGTAGCCGTAGAAGAAGCCGCTCATCACCACACCTGAGTCGGTCTTGGTCCAGCTGAACTGTGTGGCCATGGTGACGGCACACACTGGCATGGCCATCCTGGCACTGTACAGCAGACAGGTGATGAGGAGCAGCATCGTGATCCACACTCGAGCCACCGGCCTGATCCAGGAAAGACACATGCGTGAGCAGTGGCGGTTCTATAGTGTTTCACGCCCCGGGCGAGACCACCTCTCAGCACCCCCACCCCCCACAACAAAATACTGACAATATGCATCTGAACACTCTGAGCAGTAAACTATTTTAGTCACCTCCATAAAAACTAAAGAAGCTCAGTTTGCCAAACTCGAAGTTTGAGTTTTTGTACGGACTGTATGTGCATTTATGATACGTGTCTTTAAAAACGAATGAGCCATAGATACCGACAGCTGTAGTCATAGTCATGAATGAGGGTAGGACAATTTAGCAAGCAACTAAAATGCTGCCAGACCAGTTGTTCCTGTCATCAAGAGAACCAGAACAGGGAATTCCTCTCACACACACAGAAATAGGAATCACACAATACTGCCACAATACTGTACAAAAATGTCAGTAAATTGTTTTTGTTTTTAATTTTAGTATTATCAAAAGGTCACAAAACAACGCAAAAACAGCTATGCGCCAGGAACATAAGGGTCCTGTCACTCCGGTGAACAGTGGTGACAGAAATAGACTACACGAGTACGCTACAGGTCGCATCGTATCAGTTCTTATTTAGTTCTTACCTGGGCCATGGTTGCGTTTTGGACGCTTCATTCTTCCTAACTTCGACATCTAGAAGAATTCCACTATTCACAATCTCTTCTAGTGGCTGCATGGCAGCTCATTCCTTACTCCCACCCCCGGGAGTGAGGGCTCCGAGTTTGCGCTTAAGGTTAAGCTTTGGGTTGTATACAGGTGAAAGCAGACACATTAAATCTTCAAAGGTAAGAGGTCCGACCGTGGAACTATGCAAACAGAACTGTCGAGGTTATGACGCCACCTCATCCATCCTCCTGAATAGGTGTCTGTGAAATGCTTCTGGAGCGGGCTATCAGCACCTGGCAGTGGGCGTGATTCATGCAAATTAGCCCAGCCTGGTTCCTAGAGACACATTTTGCTGGCAAATCGTTATGCTTTCTACTTTTTAAAAAATCGTGAGGCTTTCTATTAAAAAAAACAATTTCATTCATTCATTCATTAAAAATCGTGTCCTAATAGACTTCTCATTTTTTATTAATTAGACAAAAACACGTCCCGATCACTAAGAGCAGTAACATGGAGAAAACAGGCATGATTTGTAAGTCTTCATATCTCTACACATGTTAAATCTTGCCAACCCAGTACGCTATCAGTTGCGGGGTTTCGTTTATAATACATACTGTACTGTAATAACAAAAAAATGGATTACCGGTGACAGTACGCACCTGTGACTGCACACATTGCTTACAAGCACTTACTGCCCCCTTTCGACAAAAGAGCGGTATAGCAGACAGAAATATTCAACGTGCTGCACAGTTAAACCAGCGCCTCCTACTTTACTTCATTTCGTACATGGGGTCTGGCTGTGGTTTCATTGACATGGTTGTCTAAGGCAGCATCTTGCCTGACCACTGAGTGAACAGGGGGAGTCACGACCTGACGTTAGCGATTGGGTAAAGGCAGATCCAATCGTTTTAAACTTCAGCAGACTCTACACCTTCATGAAGAAATTGCTCGCTGCCACTGCTTGGTCTGGCACAGTGGAAACCACAGCCAGACCCCCTGTACAAAATGATGGTTTACCAGGCGGAGCATGCACAGTCAGGGAAAAGAACAAAACACATTAGCACAACTACACATAGGAACAAAATGTGATATGCATAACACTGAAACCCCATTTAATTAGCTTTAAGAATTATAAGAACAGCTCAGCTTGGACATGTCCTCAGTGATGAAGCCAGGGTCATTGGGTGTTTCAGGTCTCAGATCATCAGACACCCTCATCTGGGCGACCCGACTGGGTGTGATCAGTCTCTGGCTTTTGTCCAAGCAGTGTGGTACCATATAATGGAAAAAGGAGCAAGACCGGAGCACTCAGTTTACAGTGTTTTAATGGTGCAGAAACAACATGACTGACGTTTCGACTCTGAAGAAGACGCAGTGGCGTCGGAACGTCAGTCGTGTTGTTTCTGCACCATTAAAACACTGTAAACGGAGTGCTCCGGTCTTGCTCCTTTTTCCATTATACTGTACATAGTGTCCTGGACCGTGAGCACCAATCGAGGTGGAAGCGCATCTGACTCCTAGTTAGTGTGGTACCATGTCGTCATGGTAGACAAGTGTCATCATGTCTTATTGTCTTGTTTATAAGATGTTTAATGTTCTCTGTGGCCCTAGGGAGCACTGCAATTTCACATCCTGTGTGTGCAACCTGTACATGTGGTTTTTGACAATAAAGCTGACTTTGACACAGCAGATCAACCCTCCTGATCCACAGCCACCCCTAAGGCTGTGTTTCTGCCATGTCAATCAATGATGTTTCTAGTGGTTTCTCTAGCAACCCCCTCTGATGTCACAAAAGGAATATGCCCTACCTTGGCTGGCCCTACTGGGGTGAACAACTATGCCACCACTGACCCAAATAATAACACACAACACCTTTTAAAAGTGACCCAACCAGTGGGATTTATTACATAGATTCTTGTATGTATGAACTGTGCTATACAAGTAAAGGTTATTATTAGACAAAGACAGACATCAGAATAAGACTACAGATGACCAAATTATAACAAATCATCACACACAAATCCCAGGCTAGGAGGCAGAAAGTCAGCCAGCAGTCCCACACCAGGAGCCTCTCCCCAGCAGCAGGAACACAGAGCTTTTAAGACCAGCTTGATTGCAAGGTCAGGTGCTTTCAATCAAGCCAATCACATCCTGAGCAGGTAGATGGAGAGAGAAGAGGGACAAACAGCACGGAGCACGGGAGACACAAACCACAATGGGACACACATACAGCCGTAACACTCAGCCTCTCTTTTACAGTTAATCACATACACTATGACATGTACTATACGTTGTGTGTGTGTGTGTGTGTGTGTATTATTGTCTGTACTACTGGAGCATGGGTGGTAAAAGTTTCTTAGTTTCGACATCATTTTGTTTTTCGATGTTTAACTTAAATTTATATAGACAGCACAAACTTTTTTTTAAACAGAATTGTATTTGCTAAATGTCATATGCAACAATGTGGGACATTTATGTCGATAATGACACAAGTTAATCAGGCATGACAAAAGTGATGAAGGACTCGCGACATCCTGCAATAATTTAAACGTTTGCAAATAAATAGATCTTTTATATAAATACACATAAAACATACAAAATCCTATGTTAAATTGCCACTTCTCTCAATAAAACGGGTTGTCCATAGTAGTCCATAGATACATGGCACTGCATGTTGCATCCAAGTCCAAGTCCAAGCCTGCAACATCACGAGACTCGAGCTCACTCAAGCGACTGAGCATCTTATTTCAAGTCCAAGCCCGAAACATCACGAGAGTCGAAAGGTGTGACTGAGCATCCTACTCCAAGTCCAAGTCCAAGCCCGAAACATCACCAGACCCAAAAGGTGTGACTGAGCATCCTATTCCTACTCCAGCTCCAAGTCCAAACGCTGGGCCTCCCCAAACACCAGAAACACTGACAGCCCCATCACGTTCACCAGCGTCAGCAGGGAAAACACAACGTCCCAGGACTGTGTGAACTCCACAAGGTATCCGGAAAAGTACACCAGCAGTAGACCTGCAGAAGGAGATGGAGCAGTGAGAGAAGTGAATGGCCCACTCCCACGTGGGGAGGCCAAAATAACAGGGCTGGTGGGTACCAACATATTAATGTGCTTAATGCTAAACGTAAACAGTAGCACCATCTGTAAATGGTAGTACCCCCCAATTACTGTATGAAGGGGTAATTCACACTCTGAGGGTCCTGCATACAATCAATATGAGTCCTACATGGCGTATTCTGTACACCAGAGCAGCCAACACAAGTGTATAAGTCTACCTGTGTAGGAAGTACAGTTGTGCTCATAACGAGACAACGTTTTTTACAAACCCTGGCAGAATCGATGCCTTCTTAACCATTTTTCAGAGGGTCATTTGGGTAGTTTCTGTCGTCATTCCGATTTAAATAAAGTAAATACAGGTGTTTGGCAATAAATGGCTTCAGCCAACACTAACCATAAATGAAAGAAAAGTTTTTGTGTTATCATTCATATTCTCTGAAAACTGGGTAAGAAATCATCGATTCTGCCATGGTATGTAAACAACTGTATGAGTACTGAACTAAATGAGTACAACTGTATGTGTGTCTGTAGTGTTCCTGCTCCGAGAAACTTACTTAGGCACATGCATGTCCTTGTGTGTATGAGGGTAGTCTGCTTATTATGTGTTCCTTTATACCTCTGTTAGCTTATTATGTCCTCCTTTTGTAAGTCACTTTGGATAAAAGCATCTGCTAAGTGTAATGTAATGTTAGTGCTCCCCCAGTGAACTGACGGACAGCATCTGAACTAGCCCTACAACTTGCAATCTGAGCCGTAGCACTTATCTTAGGGCTCTATATAGTTTAAATTACAGGGGATACTGGGGGATACAGTACCCCCTGATGAAGACCCAGTACCCCCTAGAGAGGCCAAAATTGTTGGGGGGTACCAACATATTAATGTACTTAATGCTAAACGTAAACGGTAGTACCCCCGTAAAATGTAGCACCCCCCATTTATGAAGGGGTCATTCTGGGGTCCTGTATACAGTCCCACTTTCGACTTGCCCCCGCCAACCCCCCAAACCCCCCTGTTTGAAGTAAACATAACGCTGTGACATTTAAAAGCAATGGCCTGTTTGATGGTCTTGTGCAATGAATCAATGTTTTAAAATTTTACCTGTGAAAGCGCCACAGGTGTTCATTATTCCTATGCACCAAAAAAGAAGAGAGAGAATTAATTTCAGATGAATCGTAAAATACTTTTCCTCTGAAAGCCATTACATCATAAAATATGCAGCTGACATACAAATAAAAGACAGACAAACAAAAAGATGCAAATCATCCTGGGAGATGCAAGGCAAAGTGTGTGAGTTAAAGGTGGAGGACTAACCATACAATGCCAAAGTGTGTGTGTGTGTGTGTGTGTGTGTGTGTGTGTGTGTGTGTGTGTGTGTGTGTGTGTGTGTGTGTGTGTGTGTTAAAGGTGGACAACTAACCATACAAAGCCAAAGTGTGTGTGAGTTAAAGGTGGAGGACTAACCATACAAAGCCAAAGTGTGTGTGTGTTAAAGGTGGACAACTAACCATACAAAGCCAAAGTGTGTGTGATTTAATGATGGAGGACTAACCATACAAAGCCAAGGTGTGTGTGTGTGTGTGTGTGTGTGTGTGTGTGTGTGTGTGTTAAAGGTGGACAACTAACCATACAAAGCCAAAGTGTGTGTGACTTAAAGATGAAGAACTAACCATACAAAGCCAAGTGTGTGTGAGTTAGGATGGCAGACTAACCATACAAAGCCAGTGTGTGAGTGTGTGTGTGTGTGTGTGTGTTTTAAAGATGGAGGACTAACCATACAAAGCCAAGTGTGTGTGAGTTAGGATGGTAGACTAACCATACAAAGCCAAAGAGAGTGTGTATGTGTGTGTGTGTGTGTGTGTGTGTGTGTGTGTGTGTGTGTGTGTGTGTGTGTGTGTGTTAAAGATGGAGGACTAACCATACAAAGCCAAAGTGTGTGTGTGTGTGTGTGTGTGTGTGTGTGTGTGTTAAAGATGGAGGACTAACCATACAAAGCTCCTGCACACGAGGGGGCCAGGTCATGCACGTTCACCGTTACTCCACTGCAAAAGCCCACACACACACACACACACACACACACACACACCACACACACACACCACACACACACACCACACACACACACACACACCACACACACACACACAGAGGTTCAGTGAAACTATTATGCACTGGACTAACACAGCTACAGCACATGACAGAATCAGATGAGGATGAGGAAATGAAATTCCTGGTTAAAACGGCACACACATTGTGCAAAACCTGTTACCTGCCAAGGCTAAATCTCGTGCAATATGTTTTGCATTTATGTTTTAATTGCACACTGCCCCAACTAAATAGAAAACAAATGAAAAGATGTAATGGAGATGGCAAGCTACTGCATAAAACATATACAGTATGTGTATGTATAACAAAAGTGAATACACCCCTCACATTTTTGTACTCTCCTTTGTTGTGGTTTAGACATTAATGGTTGCGTGTTGAGTTATTTTGAGGGAACAGCAAATTTGCACTGTTATATAACTGTACACTGCCTACTACTATTGTACAAACGTGTTATATCTTCAGACTTTTGCCATGAAAAGATATCATAAAAAAATGTGAGGAGTGTACATACTGTATGTTTAACTTGTCCATTTTGAAACTCATTACATTCACAGGTAAGTGTTTATAAAAAGCCCCTTCTAGTGAGCACTTCGAGTAAAAGTGAAACACTTCCTGGTTGTTGTTGGTTGTTGTAGAATGTAGAACATGGATTATTGTGTCTTACCTGCTGTTGAAGGTGCCCAGGCCTACGGCCGCAGAGACCAGGGCAACAGCTGACCCAAAGGGAGGATTCAGGCACAGCAGCAGCAGAAATACACTGCTGAGACCCATGGAACAAAACTGCACACACACACACACACACATACACACACACACACACAGATACAGACACACACAGATACACACACACAATCACACACACACACACACACACACACACACACACACACACACACACACACACACACACACACACAGAAAGAAAGAGACCGCACACATTAGCAATCCAAATTATTTAAAGAAAAACCTTATCACACACAGGCAAACCTTTCTTCAACCACCACACTGCCACTTGCCATTTCTGAGCAACACCATTTGAATTGGCTTTGAAACAGTATCCAGAGGAATGCATACAAACATTGATAAGCACGGCAGAGAGTTCAAGCCACAGCTTGCCCATCTTCACAGAGGACACTTGCAGCAAATGATTCACAAGTTAAACTGAATACATTAATGCACCGATGTTGGATATATTAGATAACCTTAGATAAAAGTATAGAAGAACCTTGGTATATTATTATAATCTATACATACTGTGGCTTGTTCATGTTTTTCTCACACATACCTGCATCATCTTCCTGACAGCACTGATGCTGTAGCCTGTAAACATAAATGGTTGTAATCGGGTCACCAATTAAAATCATTTATATAAAATGTGAAGAACCAATTAAATGTCTTTTATATAATGTAAAGAACCAATTAAAGCATTTATATATAATGTAAAGAACCAATTAAAAGTATTTATATATAATGTGAAGAACTCATGTGGGAGTGTTGTGGTTTACCATTTTTGATGAGGTAGCTGGACAAACTGCCCCCAAGCAGAGACAAGACCATGGCGACAAACCACGGAATCACATTAAACACCCAACCCTGCAGCCCACATGGAGAACAACTTTTAGGATCGGACGGACAAGTAACGTACAGGCTTTAGTTATAGACCACAAATTGGTAAGTCAAAGTCAAAGTCAGCTTTATTGTCAAAAACCATATGTACGAGTTGCACACACAGAATTTGAAATTGCAGCGCTCCCTAGGCCCACAGTGGACATTAAACATCTTATAAACAAGTCAATAAGACATGTTGATGAAACCTAACAATATAAACATAGCAAAAAGTCCAATAGGCATGTAACGTGTGGTTTTAAATGAAGCATGTAAAACTCGTGAGGCTAACTGACCTTAGCGTGAGGGTAGGTCTCTTTGAAGAACGTCGGGAGCCAGGATATAAGGGTGTAAAAGCAGGCCGCATGACACAGGTGTGCAAAAAACATGGAGCTGGAATGGGACGGGGTGGAGGAGGAACAGATTAGGTGTTAAATGAATGGAGAGACAGACAGACGGACAGACAGGCAGGCAGACGAGCTGGAATGGGACGGGGTGAAGGAGGAACAGATTAGGTGTTAAATGAATGGGGAGACGGACAGAAGGACAGAAGGACAGATGGACAGACAGACAGACAGACAGACAGGCAGACAGGCAGGCAGACAGACAGACAGACAGACAGACAGACAGACAGACAGACAGACAGACGGACAGACAGACAGACGGACAGACGGACAGGCAGACGGACGACAGATGGACAGACGCACGGACGGACAGACAAGGAGGCTTAAGAAAAGTGATTTGAGGCACAATGTGTAGAAGTTCACTCACAGCACTGCTGGCTTCATGCACATGTTTAGCCAAAATGCTGCTGACTGCTGTTGGTGTAGTTGAGGCCCACCATTAGATGCCTTTGCTGCCATTACCTCTGGGGCTGAAATCACAGACATGACAGACATGCATCCACACAGACACACAGACAGACATACATCCACACAGACACACAGATGAACACGCATACACACAGACACACAGGCAATTCAGTCCTACTGAATTCAGAACACTTTGTTTGTCCCTTAGGAACAAAATTGTCAGCATTGACACAAACAGGAGTCGGCTTTCAAGGTGAACAGTTTGATGGGATACTACCACTACCTCTACTACTACTAATAGTAATACATAATACATCATGTAAACATTCATTTCATGACACTCCACGTTGCTTTAAACACACAATTACTGCGCTATATTGTATTTTAAGTATTATGTAGGCATTAGACATAACCTCAAACCATTAATATACATTGGATTCAGCCATCTCATAGTTTAAAAAATCATTAATTTAAACTTTTAATGATTGGAATGAATTTGAATTTTGAACTGAAATAACTGTAAAACCTAAACTGTCCTATTTAGTAAGTAAGGAATTGTACAGATTTAAAAATGGCAGAAATAAACAGCAGCACCTGCAGGATGAGCTTTACCTGTGAAGAGACACTTCCACACGCCGAGGGCCCAGAGGCCAGACAGGAGCCCCACTATTGTGAAGACGGGTTCCCAGCTATACAGCTCCAGAACCACCGACCCTAAGCCGCCCACAAATAGCACCCTGGTCGAGAAAGACAAACAGTGGCAGCATGACATTCGACACTACTTCTCCAACATAAAGATAAACGTTAGTGAAATGTTTTAGTTGGTTGTGTCTAACCCCAAGTGGGATTCACAGCCAACCACAGTCATTACAAAAGCTGTCTGTGTGTGCGTGTGTGTGTGTGTGTGTGTGTGTGTGTGTGTGTATACTGACAACAAAAATGTAAGTGAAATGTATTAGTTGTGTGTGTCTTAACCTAAGCAGAATTCACAGCCAATCACAGTCATCACAAAAGCTGTTTGTGTGTGTGTGTGTGTATGTGTGTGTGTGTGTGTGTGTCTCACCCCAGGTGTGATCCACAGCCGATCACACTCATCACAAAGCCCCTCTCCCCCTCCTCCACCCGCTGAGCACACACACTGGCCAGACTCGGGTAGTGCACACCTGAGCAGGAAATAGACACATAAACAAACAAACAAACAAAAACAAAAACAGCTTACTTCTATGAGACATGCACTTCAACTTGGAAAACTTTAACACCTTAAGACAACCCCTATTTTAAGTTTGTTGTTCCCAAAATGGCAATGACCAAGTTGTAATGTGTTATCAAAGGCTCTCTGTAATGACATAGTAATGTAATGTTGTGATGTTGTAGTTACAGTAGTCTTTTTCATTCACAGCAAGCCGTTCCACCGGCAGTACGGTGACCACTAAGATGCTACATGTTTTTCAGGCTTTGCTACTGAACACAAGTTAATCTGTATAACTTTTGGTTGAACACAAGGGAAGTTTGAGATGCTATGTAAAGCCTGTGGATTAAATAAACACTTCAGACTACATGACAGTTAACACCTTTGTGTTTTCATTCGAATTTCATGTTTTACTTCTCCTCCAAATTACCCCGCCCCTCTTGTCACACAAGTTCCTTTACCTTGAAAGAGTCCCATGAGGAATCTGGCTGTTGTCATGGTGATGAGGGGGCTGATACTCAGGTGTGCTGAAAGTGGCGTAACGGCCGTCACTAACGTCCAAGCTGTGGAGGACAACAGCAGAACTCTCTCTCCACCAATCCTGTTAAAGCATGAACCTCCAGTTAGTTTCACTAAAGCAGAACCCTCTCTCACCACCAATAGTGCTAAAGCATGAACCTCCAGTTAGTTTCACTAAAGCAGAACTCTCTCCACCAATCCTGCCAAAGCATGAACCTCCAGTTAGTTTCACTAAAGCAGAACTCTCTCTCCACCAATCCTGTTAAAGCATGAACCTCCAGTGCAGTTTCACTGCAGCACACAGGCATAACACCTTACTTATATACTACTTAAATAATTCAATGCAAACATGGAGTTTTTCCTCACCCCTGTCGCGCCCCTATGGACACAAACAGGAAGTGTCAGCAGTGCCCGAATTAACTTTCTCAGCACTACCAAGCTGCAATAAATGCTGTTTTGTGTTTTCCTGTCAAACTGTTGAAGCACTTCGAGCTACACCTTGTATAAAGTGTGCTATACAAATACAGTTTATTATTATTATTATTGTTATTATTATTATTATTATTATAATGACCTCAACATACACTGCTAACTTCATATCCACCATATTTTGATCCTATCTGGTTTAAATGTGGACTCTTAACACTTTTAAGAGTTAATACATTTAGACTGCTTTTTGTTCATCATACTTTTCTGAAACACAATCAAACAAACTCAACAAAAGGCTCTTGGCAAGAACTTCTGCTGTTTTCCCAGCACCTGGGTGAGCATGTGTGTAGTATACTACATAACATTACATTACACTTAGCTGACGCTCTTATCCAGAGCGACTTACAGGTATTTACAGGGTTTCAGTTACAGTCCTTGGAGCAGTGTGGGGTTAGATGCCTTGCTCAAGGGCATTTCAACCATGGGAAGGGTGGAATTTGAACCTGCAGCCCTCCAATCCAAAGACCAACTCCCTACCCACTAGGCCACAGCTGCCACAATAGACACCCACCTGTCGCTGGCGTAGCCTCCCAGCACCTGAGTGAGGCAGTAGCCGTAGAAGAAGCCGCTCATCACCACACCTGAGTCGGTCTTGGTCCAGCTGAACTGCGTGGCCATGGTGACGGCACACACTGGCATGGCCATCCTGGCACTGTACAGCAGACAGGTGATGAGGAGCAGCATCGTGATCCACACTCGAGCCACCGGCCTGCCGTGGGCCAGGAACAGATACAGTAGTTACTGGTCATACGTGACAATAAAACATCCTTGTATCCTTGTATACAGGCAGGGGCCATTTTGAAGATATTTGAGATTTCCCAATAACATGCAAGCATGGTCTTCTCCTATGCTTGCCTAAAGCGGGTTGGGTGTGTCACACCTCAATTAAACGAATGACACATTCTTACACCACCCACTCTAGCTGCCCTGGAGTGAGTTGTACGATAAAGCTGTTTAAGATTGCGCCTTCAAACAATGTAAAATCTCCCAATCAAAATGTAGATGATGTAAAGGACTATAAGGGAGCTTTAACAGCACGACCGGCTTTAAAACCTCTTCCTTGTGCCATGTTAAAGACACTTCTAGCCAGCTTCTAGCTACAGACTTCCCTTACCTGTGTGAAGAAATCTGTACAAAATACACTCAAAACCTACTACATGTTGGGCAGACTCTGCACTAGTTCTTTAGAACACAGCTAGCGTTAATGCTACACATGTTTCTTTATGTGGGTAACTGACGGTAACACAGGAAATCACATTTTAAACACTTCCTCCATCTACAGAAAGCAGTCTGCCTGTACAACTCACAACAGTACAGTTAATAACACATTTAGGACAGTACAGGATAAAATCCTAAAATAAATGAACAAAATAGCATTTCGGCTAAACTTCGGTAAGTTTACAAAACAGCTGAGAGATTGTTTGCGTGTATGCTGCATGTTCAAAATTATTTCATGTGAGATCATGAGACCATTCACCAAATAAATAAAATGTTGTCAGACCAGTTTTTCCTGCCATCAAACATCCAAAAAAAAAAGAACAGATGACTTCATGCGAGCACTTTAGTTAGGAATTTTCAATCTATGATAGATAACAAGTTACAATGATAAGCTACAGGTTTCAATAACACATCATATAAACGTTGTTTAGCTCTTACCTCGACCACGTCTGGGCTCTGGGTGACTTACTTGTTGTTCCACCAACATCTAAAACTGTATCAATCATGACCTCCTCTGAGAACTGCATAATACCACACTTGCCCCCTCCGCTTTGGAGAGGGCGCGGACCTCAGCTTTATACCCGTTAGAGCAGACCCATTAAGTTCGAAGAGCTCAACTTAAAGAGGAAATATACAGAAACGACCGCGAAGGTTGTTGACAGCACCTCATTGTGAAAGCGGTCTGTGGGCTGCGTGTCTGACGGTCTGGTGTAGCCTGGCAGTGGGCGTCGTTCATGCAAATAATGCTGCCGTGTTTGAACAGGTCTACACAGGTGTTTGTGTTCTCCTGACACCAACCTCACTTTGTCAATCCATGATTAGGGGCAGATGAAAAGTAAAGGGATCACAAGGGTATTTGTTAACATGATTTTTTTATTAGCCTATATCTGTAAATATCTTCTCAAAAACATTTCAAAATACGGACTTTGCTTTTTTATGGTTTGTGTATCTGCATAAATGAATGGATTCCTGTGCAACAGCAATGAATATGACAAAAAAAAAATGTAGCAGCAGGTTTAGAGGTGAATAGAGAATAGTCAATTACAAAGCATTTACAAGGCATTACTGGTTTGTAGCAAATTAGAAAAAATGTACAACATAATCACCACATTTATGAATAAAAAACTGGGATAAACACAACTGCGTATGAAAACCATTTATCTTTCCATACACTCATCCAGCTTACTCTGAGCATCGCCTGCATTGCAAACTCACACAAAAGCACCTCCCATAAATATGATGAAAACAAGAAAAGCAGTGAGTAAAACCAATCATAGCACTACAGAGAAAAAAGCATCCCAAAAGTCACATCTGACCACAAAATCCCATTTGAACGAATTTAAAGTCAGAATGAGTTGATGAAGTCAAGTTTAAATGAAGCCAGCTCAGTTGCATCTCAGAAGCGAAGGACAACCTAGCAATGCACAATATTCAACCCCGCCAGTTCACAGTAGAAGAATTGTATGGTCTTTTTTTTTCTTTAAAAATACAAAAAGAAACATAAAAAGCAATAGATGTAACTAAAAATACCTCAGTGTCCATTATAAAGCCTAATTTAGGCATAAGAGCTCACTCTGTATGTACAAACAATCCCCATACCCACTCAATGCAAACCAGTGGCTGATAAAAACCAGTAAAACTCAACATGATGCTGGGACAAACACAGAGTGGTTAATACTGTTAAGTTAACCCAGTAGTGATTAAAATGCTTCTGGCTTCTGTGTACATCTTAGTATTTTTTTTTCCTGTGGTGATAATTAGCTTCGAAATAGGACCATATACAGTTTGCACTTTACACTTTGATTATGTAAATTCTCTCAAAAGCATCAACAAAGTGTATATATTTATACATATGGTCTTATACAATATATAGCCCAGTCCATGACTGCTCATAAATAAAAAGGGAAATAAGTGTAGGTGTCCATGTTTGTTCGTTTCACATTCTACTTGGGGTCTTCGATTGTGCCTTTGCTGAGGTCTGTCATTTTGGGGTATCTCACTTTCTTTTGGTCCAGTTCATTTTGTGCCCAGAGGAGCAGCTTCAGAAGCTTCGCTAGTTTTGGTGTCGATTCTCTGTTCTCATAGTCCAACACAGCCTGGTTCACTTCACTCCAGACCTGTGGAGCAGAGGTTCATTGCGAACGTACAGTAAATATTTTAGTCACTCAATATGGAAATACAGTTAACACACACAAAGTTTGCATAGCTAAGATAAAGCTTAGTGTGCAAAAACAAGTACCCACTTGAGAGAAACTGTGCATGACGAACAGTGACAGTAAATCACAAATGTTAAAACTCTACTCCCCTGTAGCACGTTCCTTTTGATCTGGGATAGACTAGTTGATAGGAGTTTAGCTTTCATGTCCATCCAGGATTTAATGATGTATTCAGGCCTATAGATTTCTGTAAATCTTTGTTTCATCTACCTCTCCACTCTTCCTTTGTTAATGCCACACAACCAGGACTTTTTTTTATAATGGTGAATGTATTTTAATTTAATTGGTGAAACCAATGGATTACACCCGAGTCAAGCACTGCTCATATGGCATCTTTGGTTCCAAGACATAAATAAAAAAAACTAAAGTCCAAGAACGAGGTAAAAAGCAGGAGAACACAGTAATATTAGACTGCATGATAACATTAAAAGGGACCTTGTTAGTAGCAAACCCTTTTGCGATTCATGCTAAGCTCTTAGTAACATAAAGGGAAACTGTAGTCTTAACGACCATCTGAACTTTTCCTTACTTCCCACTGTATGCTTCTTGACTCGGACAGCATTTAATAATAAAGGGACACGTATGCATCTTTTCTGGCTGCAACCTGCTATTTCGCTATAGTACTACTACTACTACAGGAAACTGTCCCAAGGCTTTGGTTTGCCTGATTGATTGTTTTAGCATCCAATCAGCTAACAGAAATAGATAACCCACCCACCACGAAGTAAATGTTTACCTATCTGCAACATCCAGGCTACAGTCCAGGTGTCTTAACATTGTTATACCGCATATTTTAAAACATGGCTGGTTAACACTGCCGAAGTGTGCTACCCTTTAGGTCCCAGCTACCCAACAAATATATATTAAGACTACCTTGGCAAAAATGAT
>CM059270.1:30013409-30053409 GCA_030347295.1 Setipinna tenuifilis | reverse complement strand
TCTTATTATTATCATTATTATTGTTAGTAGTAGTATTAGTAGTGGTAGCCTAGTATAGTAGTATTATTATAAGGCCTACTGTACTGCATACCACTATGAAATGTGTATCCCAAATCATTGTGCTTAACCAGTAGATGCCACTAGAAGCATTTGGTGCCCTGCCTCATTTGAGCAGTTGAACACAAATAAACACAAAAGTTTGAACATATATGAACATAAATGGCTGGACACACCATTAGACAACGCGTTTGGAGTAAAAAAAAAGATTACAAGATGTTTAACCAAAAAAAAAAGTTTATTAAATTGACTTATCATTTGAAAAAATACAGAATAATTCCTGTCACCCTGAGTGCTTCAGACACTCACATCACACAGCACAAGCAGGCCTACACAAATAAGGAAAGAATGTACAAGTCATAAGTCATTGCTGCTTGGAACAAGCAGACCTTCTCCTGATGGTGGTTGTAATGGAAACAGAAAGTCAGAAAGTTTCAGTAGTTGTACTTTTTTACGAGACAGACATTACTAATAATTATAACTAGGCCTATACGAATGTATGTAGTCTTCTGTATGGTGCAGTTGGCATCAGGTTTTGAGAGTATTCTGCCAGTTTCACAAAGAGGGCGGCTGGTCCTGCCCAGGCTTGATGGATGCTAGGTGCATTTTGGTTTCCGAGTAGCCTCTTCATCTCTTCTATGACCTGCTCTTGAATCAAAATGTAGTTTTTCGCCAGAAGCACCGTTGCGATTTTGGACAGTTTCTTCACAGTGGGACTGGGCGTGTGCGGAATGACGGACCGCAAGTCATCCAAGGCGTCATTGAGGTCGTGCATCCGCTTCCTTTCCCGCGCATTGGTACTCAGTCGTTGAGCAGTGGGCTTCCTGTGGACGTTTTCTGTGATAAATGAGTCTGGATTCCTGTTGAGAACGCTAGAACGTTCACTACTGCTCCATTCCATGTTGGAATCTGGTAGTTGTTGCGGCTGCGCATTTTCATCACCATGGACAGCGCCATGGACTGCCCAACAGACCTGTGGTCGATTCACGTCAAAGTTGCTGTTGACAGACTGGAACATCGTTTCCTGGTTCATGTCCTTCTGCGGTATCACCTCATATTTGTTTTCTTTGACAGAACCGACGGGGTGATATACTGTGCTGGGATTAACTGGCACCCAATGAGATGACGACAGATTAAATGTGGTAGCCCTACTGTTTAATCCATCCCATCAAAACAGTCTACCATGTTGTTGTTGAAACACACACACACACACACACAACATAAACAAACATGCTGTTTGGAAAATAACAAAGATTGTTTTCATTTTCAGACATTAGACTTAGTGACAACATAAATATCTCATGTAACCTTTATGTTGATATTTACTTGTTCTTTAACATGGCCTATAATAAATAGTAGACTGTAGGCAGAATGTATTTTTGTCTTAGATTATAAGTCGTTTTTTTGTGACAGTTTTGCTTATTGGCTTCACTACTGTCACATGTGTGTGTGTGTGTGTGTGTGTGTGTGTGTGTGTGTGTGTGTGTGTGTGTGTGTGTGTGTGTGTGTGTGTGTCTTTTGTGTGTTTTTGAAAATACTGTGAAGTTCCTCACATACCTAAGGACACAACCAAATGCACCATTCTGGACCATGCTGAAGAGGATTTGTTGTCATGACAATAAAGGTGTTCTTATTCTGATTCTATCTGGTTCTGGGTCAAAGTAGCCACTCGGTGGGCGTACCTGTCCAGGTGTGTGTCCAGGTGTGTACTCTGCACATCTGTCTCAGAGGAATGACACCAAAATTATACCTACACGAAAATTACAGAGTAGATCATGTAAAACCCAACTCCCTAAGTTCTCTGTTTGGAAACTCAGTAGGAGTATCCTAAAATGGCTTTAAATATAAAGCATAATCAGTGAGCTTAGTCACACCAGAACATCCTAAAGGGCTAACTAGTTTCAATGGCTCCTAAATATGACACGGGTCACCCAAATGGTCAGACTGACACTGCAGTTGTAAATCAGAGACAACCTATACACAAAATGGACAGCAGTATGTTTGACCTTGACGAAGTTCGAAGTTCTCTCTCATCTCTGTCTTTCTCTGTGTCTCTGTCTTGTCTTGTTATCTGTCTGCAAAACTGATATATCATTTAAGATGGAGATGGTTTGCTGCATGAACAAGTATACCGTATAGTTTTTGTAGAAGTAAAAAAAAAAAAACCAGACTGACTCACAGGCAGCACCAATGGTGGTGTACATTAATTAGTCATCATTGCCTATTGCTATCCTCACACACACACATTGCTATCCTTACACACAGACCCTCTACTGAAGTTAGCACTGCAGATGGGAAAAAGGATGACGGAAATTTGCACTAAGCACTTCATTACAGCTCAACATGTCTTCCCTAATGAAAAGGGCCCTTCTACATCTCTGAAGTAATAACAGGCTGTAACCTGCGTTTGCTGTGTTCTAGCGAATGATAGCAGAGACACCACATTATGCTAAACTGCACAAATGACTGCTCAGATGAGATGAGGCTTTAATGCTTACCTATTTAGATGCAATTCAGTTAAGCTCAGTTTTATTCATAAAGTCCCATGACAATGCATATGTCATACACTAGAACTTCTTTCACTAATAAAGCATAGAGTCACTATTATGATTATGACTATGATTATGATTGTGATGATAATGATTATGATGATGATGGTGATAATGATGATGGTGATTATTATTATTATTACTATGTTTTTTTCTGTCTATCTCTCTTTGTTAAACAGTAGGAAAACAGGAAGAGCAGACCTGGGACTTATGGGGGTGCGTCAGGGGGTATTGGGGCGGGGCTGGGGGGTATGGGTGTGGGGATGGGGGATATGAGATGGGCTGGGGTGGTATGGGGGTTGCCCCGGAGAGTATGGTGGTGACCTGGGGAGTATGGGGGTGACCTGGGGGATATAACATGGGCTGGAGGTATGGGGGTGGCCTGGAGGGTATGGGTGTGGGGCTGGGGAACACTGGAAAATTAACTTTTTTAACTAATTTGTTTTGCTTTGTCAGTCTTGCAATACCAGTGACATGGAGAACATTTACCTGCTACTTGTACACACACCCCTTGTCTAAGAGCTGGTAGCCTATAAACCGTGCTGAACAGAATCGAAAGAACACTGGTTGTTTAAGCGTGCTTATGTCCTCCTTTTTGTTTATTGTGTCCTCCTTTTTGTAAGTCGTGTGGGATACAAGCGTCTGCTAAGTGTAATGTAATGTAATGTAATGTAATGTCATGCTCTTTTTAGGTAGGATATTTTTTGTTCGATCCAGAATCTTACCTTTGCAGACTTCTACTACCTCTGCGATATGACAAAGACCTTGACACACCTCACTTGCTCATCCTAGTATGCAAATGAGTGCCTAAGTGACATACTGCTTCACTCAGTGAGCCAATGAAGCCCTATCCCTCTGCGTGATTACCAAATTAATTGCCTTTTCCCTGTCTTTGATTACAAGGTCAGACACCTCACGCTGATAGTACAGGTTTCCCCTTCTCTTCTCTTTCCATCACCTTCTGTCACCTTCTATCCTCAGAATTGGTAACTGCAATATCCTCCTTCAAATGTATAAAACACAGCACATGTTTTATACATTTATTATACGGTTACAGGCTTTTAATCCTTACAGTTTCATATTTATCTTAAATAACTTCCCTCCTAAGTCAACAACTGACTGAGTGGGGCTAAATTACTTTTGAAAAATATTCCAAATTAGTTTGGCGCGTACTGTCTTATCCTCACCCTGCTAACAGGCGCAGGCCACGCATGCCAATTACAAGCCCCGAATGCCACATAAAATTGCCTGTCCCAGATTTGCAAATCAGTCAAATTAAATTTCTCCTCTCTGCCTTCAGCTATTGTGCAGTTGAATACATTTAAAAGTGGGTTGGCATGTATATTTAATATTAGTATTTGCATATCAAAATCAGCAGCAATAATAGAAAATATTAATTTCACACAACACACAGAAGTAGGACACGGCGTTCTGACTTTTACGTTTTGGCTGACACACTTGTATTCTACAGCTGCAAATGAGAACGCCACGCTGCCTGGTTGTCCCCAGTGCCATAAGATGCAATGCTGTGCCATGACTTAAAACTGTTTTCTGAATACTTAGTAGTATTACTAAATGTTAAAGAAAATGTAAAATAAAAATACACGTTGTTGTAGTTGTGGAGCATTAAATGTGGAATGATTTAGTAAATTCTCCCTATATAGTATAGGATATAGCATATAGCATGAGCCAATGCCTAATTTAGTGTTTTTAAAAAGCATAAACTAGGCACATGTTGCAATAAACCTTAAATCTTTTCTGGTGTTTAAGTACATTAACTAAATTAAATTATTACTTCACAGCATACAAGTTTACAATAATGTTTGCAAATATGTTGTTGATCTTGACAAATGCTATGCAACATATAAAGACAAACATAGATTGTAGGGACTTAAGACAAAATAAATGTAAGATTTTTTTCCCAAAAATATGGATATGTACATAATTATTACTCTGTGTTGCGTAGATAAATATGATTATAATTGCATGAGGGGTTTTGCAATTTAAAAATGAAATGTCAGATTGAGTGATGATGAAATCCTCTCTCTCCTCTGTGGGTTGGTTTGGTCATATAGACACAGGATGCTATTAGTATTAGAATAGAATAATGCATGAAGAAAGAGAAGCCAAGGATAGGATAGGGTGTGGTTCTGAGATGGAGTTAATATAATAATATATTTATATATGGAAATGAAGTCAGACAGAAGCGTGGCGGACACCCATCTATCATCAACGCTGTGCAGATTTCAACACGCCTTCCTGCCAGCCTTTTGTTTGGAACCAATGACCTTTGAACCCCAGTCCTGACCCCTGACCTAGAACCATACGGAGGTTCATCAAACATGGCGGAAGACCAGCTGAAGCAGGAGGGACAGAGAAATAAGAGAAAGTGTCACTGACTCTTTTCAGTACATGTGACTCAAAGAACTTTCAAAATCAATACATCTGACATCTCTGGCTAATATACCTACTGACAAGCATATAATGTAAAAGAACATACGAGGAAGAATGCACTTTGAGCTGTGTGCCAAGAAGCTCTTCAAGACTTAGACAAAAAGACTTTGAATGGTTTACAAACTGTATTAAGTGGTTTGTTTACACCACACAAACTTACATTATGTAGCTTTAAACTTGTACTAACAGGAAAGTACCAAAACATTTCAACAGCACTAGTAGAAGTATCCAATTCCACCCCTTATTCTGTGATTGAAGGGGTGTCAAACAATAACCCAAATGTTTTAGTTCAGTGGCAGAGTGTTTTGTTGTAAAAGTGAGGGGTCTCCAAATTAGTGGTTGGGGGTTAAAAAAAAAATCTTGTTGCTTGGCGACTGGATAGTGGTTGCTATGGTGAATTTGAGCACAGCAGCTGGCCCAATCAGCTGAAAGTTGTAGGGGTGAAGCGCATCTTGAACCAGAGATTGAGAGAAGATGTGTCAGCACGCAAGAGAACGAAACACTGAGAAGAAGAAAGACGGAGAGATATATTGACAAAATCCTAATCCTTCATCCAACAACTAGAAATGTCCTATCTTTTTTGAGACACATTGAAGAAACAGCCATGTTACCCTAATGGAAAGCTTGCACACAAAATTATAACACGGAGAAAACCCTAGATCTGTAACCCAGCTCAAAAAACAGACAAATTAGTACATTCCACTTTCTGCAGGGGCATCACCATTTAAAGAGAAAATGTCCACAAGTCCATGCAGTCTTGAATGCGAATGTGCAGGACTTTGACACCCATCATACAAAGTGTCTAAATCATTTTGCTGTGATGGTTTAGCTTGTTCAGATGGTTTAACAGCCACAAATTTTACTTTTAGTACAAGCTCAGCGACACATTTATACTTGAACAACACACATGTAAAAAGACAAACCTTTCATATCACTGTAGGCAAACAATGCTGTAGAATGGGGAAAAAAATCTACATTCAAGATGTGAGGCTCTTTTTTTCGGAATCAGAATCATATCAGAATATTAATATCTGACTTCGGTAGATGTTAGCATTCTATACATGTAACATATAGACATGTAGTAATATACATGCAATACAATATATAGTACAATGCAACACAATATAATAAATACAATACAATAGACAATATGTAGACTCATACTAGACAACAATATACATATAGACACCTAATATATATATATATATATATATATACATACATACATACATACATACATACATACATACATACATACATATAGGTACCTAATTTATATATTAGGCAATAACATACATATAACACATAATGTACAAGTAGGACATACTACACAAGACAAGTACACAAGGATGGGGGATGTAAGGAGTGCATAGTAGTGCAATGTAGTGTGCAGGATAGCAGTTTGGAATCCTCAAATATTAAAATCCTGACTTAATATTTAATCAGTGTTTTGCCTCAGCAAGTAACTAGTAACTAATCATGAAGGCCAGTAGTCAGGTCTTTTCTCTTCTCTTCATTAACTTAGACAACTCATCAGTTACATTCAGAGTCAACATTAAAACTGATCCCCCAGCATGGTCCAGTGCACCCTGGACAGGGGCACTATGAAACAGCAAAAGCTTTTTATCTGGAAACCCTCTGTCCTTCCCTGTCCTCCCTCTCACATTTGCAGTTGTTTTCACTCACTCCCCATTTCCATCAAATCAATCATCCTCTCTCCAGTCCCACTTCCCCCCCTTCCACATCTTTCATCTTCTCTCTCTCCCGCCTTTTGGCTCCTCCTCCGAATGCTGTTCTCATCCTGTAACACTGTCTTTACATATTTCACTTCTGGTCATATACAGTATGTAGCACATTTCAGTCTCAGGGATGGAGTGTATTATTTTACACAGAGAAAGTAAGATATTGTTAAGTCGAGTCATTTTATTTATATAGCACATAAAAAACAATGGAGTTGCCCCAAAGTGCTTTTTATCTTTCACTTCTAGTCATGTATGTAGCACATTTTAGTCTCAGAGGTGGAATTTATTATGTTACAGAGAAAGTACGATATTGTAGTACAGTCAAGTCAAGTCATTTTATTTATTTAGCACATTTAAAAAAACAACAGAGTTGCCCCAAAGTGTTTTTATTGATATTGATTTAATGATATTGCGGTACAGTCAGACTAGTACAACTTGTGACAGAGTCCCTCCTGCTTTAATTACAACATACAACATAGGCTACTGACTTTTACAGCATACCAATACATTGTGCTTAATATGTATGAAAATAAGACACGAACACCACAACATAATATCAGGACAATACAGTGATGGAGTCACCATCACTAGGGTTGTGTGTGTGCTCTGACTGCCATACCAATCAGCCTGGCTCTTTGGCACTGCAGTCAAAGCACATGTTTGGTGATATTCTAAAATATTACTGAGCTGCGACTTTGTGTGTGTGTAAGCCATGTTAACATTTGTCCCAAAAGCTTTAAAAAAATCTTTTACCATTTCATTGTCCTTTTCGTAATTCTTTTTTGCACACCTTTGGGTGTTCTACATAACACCGTCAGTATATTTTGATGTGAAAGAGTATCATAATGCTGACTGAAGAAAGAGGGCTGTCCATTAGGTAGCCTACCCTGACTGGGGCAACATGTACTACATCTTGGGTTTACTGATGATAAAAATGTCAATCACTGCTTACAAAAAAAGCTGTGAATTTGGGTATGTAATGTGCTTTGTTGATGCAAGCTCTAAATCATCACATGGTGTGTTTACAAAGCAAGACATAAAAAATGTCATTACATTATCCCTTTAAATGATCTGACACAATATAGTTTACATTAGACTTCTTGGTGCACACATGAATCACAACAGGATTGTTCACCGAATTTTATTGATTGAGAGTTTAACATTTGGATGGTTACAATGTTAAATGTTTATTCATACAAACACTTGTAAACAATTAATGATTAAACAACTATAAGGCCTGGGTTAATGGTAACCTAAATGGAAATGATTTTAAGTAGTCTATTGAACACTTGCCTTAATTAAAATGTATTATTTCCCCCCTCGTAGCCCATAACAACTATGCCATTTGACCATAGGAAGGACAAGCTGACTCTCTTTCACAAAAATAACAAAAGCCATGACTGTAGCTCGCGCATAACTAAAGCCAACTGTACCTTCTCTCGAGCGCCCATTGTGATGGCTACGGTCTGATAGGGAAACCATGGGCGGATCACTCCACGGGGTAAGACGTTAACGTAAAGGTCCCTGACATGCATTGCAATGGGAGGTTCCTCTTTATTGTAATGCAATGGCAGCTCCTAATGACAGAAACGCGGCTGTTCTGAGATGGAAAGAGAGAGAAAGCCTTTAGGCGTGACCTGGGCCTGTTGGGACATTTCTATAGGCATACTCTGTAAGATGACAATAGGCTTAACATAACAGTAAAGACCTTCTTGGAAATGGTAGAACAAGGCGCCGTCTCCAAACCAAGAGCTTAGCTCGTCTGTAATGCTATTCCCTTGCCAGTATTAAAGGTATGGCCTATTAAAATAAAAATATAGCGACTCAACACGCACGTTGCACTTCCACTTAACATAACAGTTCATTCCACATTAAATAGACAATGACATCTGAAACGTGCTTAACAACCAGGTTAGAAATGTAACCAACCCCTAACATACACCTTTGCTAGTTGTTTAGTGCTTTGTAAAAATGACCTACGCTACTCTGCCCCACTGGAATAACGATACAGATGATTTTATATAACGAGGTTCCCAGACAGACAGTATGGCATGTCTTGATTAAAACACCGACGGATCTCTGACCTGGATACATTCACGGGCACGTGTGGTGAGTCCTTTACGCGCTAGTGCTCAAAATGTCAGTTTTGGTGTTTTCAAGGACATCTTGCTGATGAGGATTCGGTGGCAAACGTGAAGGGAGGGGGCACCAGCACAGCACGGGTCATTACGTCACCATGTCCCGATGTAATCTTCTTGCGTTGAGCCCAATCAGCATAGGAGGGCGAGTGTCTGGGACGAGAGGGAAGAGGCGCTAATCTCCCCAAGTCAGGATCAGAGAGGCCGAATGCGGACGGGATGCGGGATGCGAACACAACTGTTCCCGAAAACGATGGAAAAAAGGATATTTTTCCGATTAAAACTGGACTGGTGATGTTCCTGCTGCTGCTGCTGCACGCGCGAAGACCAGCTATTGATGTGGCGGGATGATGAAATGTAGCTTCGTAGCCTAGCGCGTTTGTGTGTCGCTGTATTTGTGCTTTCAATTAACCTAGAAATGTTATTGTGATTTTTAAACAGTGAAAATGTGTTTTATTCCTCTGTCTGGTAGTGCGAGGTGTTGCCTTATCAATGCCTTTTTGCAGGCCGTGCAGCAGTGTCTGGTGATGCTGTAATCACAAAGATTGCTTGCAAATGATGAAAAGGTGCTTGTTGTGTAATGCACACGAATCGTTGGGCTATACCAGGAATAGAAACTGCGATGGTTCTTGTGCTATTGTAGCCCTTTCTGCGGCTGTGTTGCACCTTGTCTGGGTGGAATATATGATTTCGCAGGAATTTTGTCAGGTTGAAGCGGTCTGAAATAATGTAAACAGAACAGCGAGCAATTGCGCACCGTCTATAATCAAATGTAGGCTACTGCTGTTCAGAGTTTCAATGTAGCTAACTATGAAAGGGTGGTGGAGGTGCTGCAGGTCAACGTACATCCGTCCGTGTATTAGCAAGTGGAGCGAAGGACTAGGACTGCTTCAGTGCACTGTGCCCATCGAATTTTGTACAATAGGGTGCTCGGATATTTAAGGTGCACATAAAGCAGTTTCAAGAAATCAGGACTTTGCATTTTGTTTTTGATTCTTTTGTTGGCGGAGATGCTTTTTATTCAGTCAACTAGAGCACGGTGTTTTTTTCCCTTTCTTTCTTTTTTTTTTTTTTAGCAAAGGGGATTACTAACGCATGATGCCGATAGGCTTACCCAGTGCAGTGCGGCACTCAAGAGACATTTGTGAGTGCGCGCGCGCCCCACAGTGCGTGCTAAATCTCGTGCATGTGTGCGTGCACGTGTGGCTGGCGGACGGAGAAAAAAAAATGGACATGGGGTTGCCACTCTGCGTGTTCACGGCGGACCTTGATTTAATAAATACACAATTAAGGCACGCGGTGAATGCCAAGAGAGCAGCCCGGTAAACATCTCGACTTCTGAGGAGGAAAACGAGAAGGCAAGCGCGCAGCATCTCCACACTAGTGTCGTCTTGCCATCTCCCGGAGGCTAAAACCCGAAGAGCTAACGTTAACATTCCTCCTTGCCCTCTCGATGAATGGCTCCACAGGCTTTAAATTGACTTTATTAACACGTTATTGCTTTTAAACAGAGTCGTTTGTGTGCGTAGCGTACTATTACATAATATGGCTTTGCCTGTGACTGCAGTTGAGATAGAAGCAGTGGGATCTTGGAACTGACCGAATTTATACATCTGCAGCAGCCCAATTTGGGAATGGTGTCAGTCGATGGGTACCTTGTGGTATTCGACGAGTTGCCTATAGCTACTGATTATGCAGTAACACACCCCTCATACAGCTACGGGTTTGGAAATCCCTGGTTGAACGACGTGAGACTGCCATGCAGGCCTATGTAATGGGCCCCTCGAAAGGTTACAACGAGAAAGAGAGGAAGGACTAAAAGCTTGCTAAACGTCTCATTGACTTTCAGTGGGGTAAACTGGGGCTGTGTGAGTCACTTCTGTTGGAGCTGCATGATCAGAATTCAAATTCAGGACGGTCGCTTATGTAAGAAAAACACTGTGGTGTCTTCGGCACATTGCCGAGTTGCACTGCACAAGTAGGCTGTGAAGACTGCCTTATCAGGTGCCGTGCGAGTAGGCTAGTTTGATGGTACAATCACAGCATCGTTTGAGTGATTCAGTCAGTATACGTACTCAAATAATCGGGCCCATCACTATAACCACAGGGAACCCTGAGTAACACCTAATTGGCTGTAGCCTACCGCAAGAAACGGTAAACCAAATCGTCTGTTTATATTTTGATTGTATACCTTTAGAACCGTCCTCATAGAGAGGCTTGCGCTCACCATTATATGCTGTGTTCCCGAGCTCGTGGTGCTCGTGCAGCATTAGCGCTTGGTTGCATAGACAGCCAGCACACCATCCTTTAACCTTCCGGGCCCTCGTGCTGTCCGAAAACATCAGAGGTAATTAACAGAGGTGTGTATCCAAACCAGGTATAGTAAGCCTGCATATTGCTTGTGTTTGAATAATTGTCTACATGTATACTCGCCTTTGTAAATTGCAAAATGATAAATAAAAGCAAATTTCGCAGCAGCGGTTTGTGTCTCCTTTTTGAAACAACCCTTGCAAGGAGCATCTCGAAAATGGCAAAAGACTAACCTTTGGGTCCACCTTAAAAGGCCTCGCAACGAAAGACTAATGAAACCGTGCAACTGGACCTGTTCAAATGGCAGAACAGTTGCCCCCTGCGGTATTCATGAATTTTAACTAGTAATGAGTTGGGGCCCCAACACTATAGCTTCGGATGGCTTGGGAATCGGCCAATGTGTATAGACTGAGACACACCAGCACAGTGGCTGACGGGAGACCTCTACCAGCGAGCCTGATGGGCCATTTTTTTTTCCCGTCACATCTGTAATGGTCATTAAAAATGGCATGCTATTTGTATGATGTCAATAAATGAAATTTGGGCACAATTACGCTATTTTTAGCTGTAGAACATGCAATGAAAAGTGCACAGAATACTTATACAATATTACATTTGCTCTATTACATGTTTTGTGACACCCATAGTGTGTAGTTGTCCAGTGAGTTGAGGAAGGCAGATGTGCAGAGGATGGAAGCAGTGTGTTAAAGTGTGCCTGAGGTGCCTGAAACCGAAGCCTTGGATCCTTAGGAGTGAGAGAGGAAAAAAACAAAAAAAACATGCAGACATATTCAGAGAAAAATGAAAATAAAAACAACAAAAACAGTGACCCTCACACCAGTTACAACATATAGTATTATTTTAATAATGACCATGATCAAATCTAAGAACGTGATAGATAGTGACCTTCGATACAATGCATATTCATTTCAGGGGTGCCCTTAAACTTTGCTTCATAATTTTTTTTAGTATTTCATATATTCTCATGAATTTGTTATATGATTATATAAATCTGATTCCCTCACACGATACACACCCTCTCTCACACACAAACACACACACACACACAAAACAGCAAGCAGGTCCTAAAAATCACGCACAGAAACCATATAATCTTTTTTCTTACTTTTTAACGGTAAATCAGTAACATTAATTTTTCAGGTTACACGTTTGAGGCGTTCTTCGTTATTATATGTTCCTACGTTAAAGCTTAGCATTATACTGATGATGAGGGGAAGAAAGCAAAGAAATAACTGATTTCTGTTAACAGAGGACAAGAAAAAAAAATACTGTAAGTGATAGGTCTAAACTTGATTTCAAAGCAGTGAATGCTACATTTTCCCCAAATTGACTCACACAAAGAAACAGCGCCCTCTGATGGGTACAGGTGGAACAGTAAAAAGTTACAATTCATCTTCAAGAGGAGGAAAAAAAAAAAAAGAATAGGTGAACATGACAATCTTATCACGGGGCTCGTAACCTTAACTTGAGCGGCACGATTGCCTCCTTCCAACCAATCAGGAGAGAGATGAGGGTGACTTCTCTTGGTAAGGGTGTGGAGGACGACCTCTTGTTTTTCCCTGATAACTTGGTGCTGTTTCGTTTGAGGTACTTGGGTATATTAGATCTCAACATGTTGACCATACACACTAGCTTGTAAATGTTAAGGCTCCAAGCAGGAAAAAACAAAAAAGTGAGAAAAGAAAATGAAAAGAAAGAAAGAAAAAAAAAGGTACTGTGACACTGACATGACATTTCTGTTTGTCACACGAGAAGCAATAAGCCATGTGTTACATAATTCAAAAAATATAGATTTTTTTCTTTTACATCAATACCTTAATGTCACATCGCTCTTCGTCCCTTGTCTGTGGGGTTTGCACGATAAACGTTCTGGTCTTGCCTAAATCAAACACATCTCATATTTATCCAAAATGGACAACAAAAAGGTATCACAAAAACATCTCTCGGCTGTACAAAATAAAACTGGCCAAGTACAATTACTGGTGTGGTCAAACCCCCCATTTTGCTGGGCTTAATCACTGGCATCCAACACACGTTTAACCCTTTCACTGACTGACTAAGACACAAAAATGCATTTACATGACCGAAAACACTCACACGTCATAGGCCTGACAATCGCTGAATTGCACTCGTTGACTTTCATGAGCATTGTGCTGACAGAACTAAAAGACAACGTGCAGATATTGGTTGGTCAACATTAAGGATGAGCAGTAGAGGGGTGGATGAAATTCATATCCCAATGATAGGAGGGAGAAAGAGAGGGATGGAGAGAGGGAGAGAGAGAGAGAAAAAAAAAGCAATTTGATGGGCGATGGCTGACGATTCCCCCTCCCGACACTGCCAATGGCAGGAGAGGTGGGTGGGCGGGCGGGTCGGGGGTGGGGGGGTTGGGACCAGGAGAAAGAGGCTTAAGTTCGATGCTGGCTGAAGTCACCAGAATTAAATAGAAAAACAAAAAGATTGTTTGTTTTTTTCTCAATAATGTTGTTTGTTTGTTTTTATAATTTCTTCTTTCATGTCCTCTCAAGTTCCAATTTGAAAATGTCAGTCCTAAAACAACCGTTGATTACGCTATGGGGTGCAGTCTTCTACTGTTTACTTCGATTTTGGCGTTCCTGAGGGGGAAGACAAGACAAGAGAAGAAAATGAGCGGAGACATCGTGATTAGAGCTGTACAAGACTGACATGGAGAGAGAGGCAAGCAAAACACTGTCACCAGTTATCATTCCAACATAGAACATTCAAATGTGTGCAGTAGTTTACGGAAAGGTAATTCACATTACAGAAAGGTAATTCACCCCAAATGAGGATGACTAAGAATAAGAACAGTGCTCCTAAGACCCTTAGATCAGTTCAAAGGGTACATACAGTTGTGGTCATTTTTTGAGGATAGAAAATGCCCCAGAATCAGCAGAGTTTAACAGGATATCTACTTTTGGCTGCTATGGACAAGCACACGACACTGAAAAAGCTATTATGTTAACCTTTTATGTCCTCCTTTTGTAAATCGCTTTGGATAAAAGCGTCTGCTAAGTGTAATTTAATGTAATGTTAAAAAACAAATCTATTCAATCACTGCAGTGTTAAAGCACTGTATTTTTTCAGCCCTTGTTACACTTGCACGCACACACACACACACACACACACACACACGCGCACACACACGCGCACACACACGCGCACACACACACCATAGACGCCGTGTTCATAGCATACCTGATCAAGTCGGGAGCGACTCTGAATAGGAGCGGGCTCATAGGTCTGTCACAAAAAAAGAGAAAAAAACCCCCACAGTTATTCGATTAATTAGGCGTGCGTTGTACCCCCAAACCCCAAACACACACTTTGGGCCCTTTTTTTCCACAGAACAAAAGTAGGACACTGCAGATGTGAGACAACTAGTGAGAGAACTCGTGTTTGCATCTGCCATTGGTGCAGCAGCAGAAAGCAAAAAAAGGTCCCAGTCGCAGTGGCAACAGGAACTATTGGGGGCTCCTGGGTGTGGCCTTGACAGATAGATAGTCTCTCTGGTGACTTTTAGGCAGCAGAATTAAAGTAAAAAATATATAAAATAATCCTCTACAGTAAGCATAAGAGGGAATCACAGTGAGGCAGACTTCAGTAGGGTTCAGCTGCAGGGAGTTAATCATTAGGAACAGACAGACAGACAGAAGCACTACACTCAAGATATGAGCCAAGATACTCCATTAGCCCTCAGTGCACTGCATGTCCTGTGTACAGATGGCTGTACGTTTGCACAACTCCAGATTAGAAACCCACTCTACAGTCGCATACAGGCCGTACATTTCCACACCCAACTCCAGATTAGAAACCCACTGTACAGACGTATACAGATGGCTGTACATTTGCACAACTCCAGATTGGAAACCTACTCTGCAGACATATACAGCCATACATTTGCACAATTCCAGATTAGAAACCCACTCTACAGACGTATACAGCCTACATTTGCACAACTCCAGATTAGAAACCCACTCTACAGACGTATACAGCCTACATTTGCACACCCAACTCCAGATTAGAAACACGCTCCTTGGCAAAATATCACATCAACATCCACTGTACCCAAGTGCTTGTTTCACAGTGCTTATTTCAGCTCATACATAAAATATTAATGGTGGCCAGCCACAATCATATTTTAAGTGGACTAGCCATTACAAACAAACAATGAACCTTCTCAGAATTTGTTACCACCAAGAAAACTGTGACTCGAGAGATAAAGTGTCCTACATCTTAACAAGTAAACATTAAAAATATTACACAAGACACTGTTATAACGTGATAAGGGAAATTTAGCCTATTTTCATGCAACACCTCTGACAAAATGTGTGTGAAGGATAAAAACGGAAGTGGACATCCTCAAGCTGAAGTGTGCAGTTAAAGTACCCCGAATCCTCCATCATACACAGCTGTATTCAATCAAAGCTCAAGTAAGCTCAGTGAAATGATTTCTCCATCTTCAGTCTGAGCAGGGCTGATGAGACATTTAAGTGTTTTAAGCATCTTCAAAAAATGAAAAAAAAGAGAAAGAAATACAGGTGAATGCTGAAACAGAACATTACATATTTTGTCATATCATTTTCCTGAACACCATTTTGAACAATGTTCTGTGCATGGATGGGTTGAGAATGCTGGTCCTGCTTTGACAGAATAGCCGCTGTCACACTACCGGGCCAGGTCAGGCCAAGGCCATTTCCGGGCTAGTTGGTGCTAACAGCCCAGAGCCACTCGTTTCTACTGGTGGGCTACTAGTTTCTACTGGAGGGTTACTAGCTTCTACTGGTGGGTCTCTACTGGTGGACCTCTAACCTCTACTGGTGGGCCTCTAGCCTCTACTGGTGGGCCTCTACTGGCGGGCCTCTAGCGTCTACTGGTGAGTATTTACTGGTGGGTTACTAGCCTCTACTGGTGGGCATCTGGCCTCTACTGGTGGGCCTCTAGCCTCTACTGGTGGGGTCTCTAGCGGCTACTGGTGGGGCCTCTAGCTTCTACTGGTGGGTTACTAGCCTCTACTGGTGGGGTCTCTACTGGTGGGGGTTCCTAGCCTCTACTGGTGGGCTTCGAGCCTCTACTGGTGTGGTCTCTACTGGTGTGCTTCTAGCCTCTACTGGTGGGCCTCTACTGTACAATAAGTTCTACTGGTGGTTACTAGCATCTACTGGTGGGCCTCTAGCCTCTACTGGTGGGCCTCTACTGTACAATAAGTTCTACTGGTGGTTACTAGCATCTACTGGTGGGCCTCTACTGGTGGGCCTCTAGCCTCTACTGGTGGGCCTCTAGCCTCTACTGGTGGGCCTCTACTGGTGGGCCTCTAGCCTCTACTGGTGGGCCTCTACTGGTGGGCCTCTAGCCTCTACTGGTGGGTCCAGACTGTCGAGCTACTGTCCCCACACTATTACACTTACAGCAGGTTCAAAAGAATACACTGTCTCTCAAAATGTGTGGTTTATTTAATGCAAAATCATGTATAACTCACTGGACCGGAGTTTGCGATTTGTTTTTAATTTAAACGCTCAATTTGGACTGGTGGCTCAGCCGTCATCATGCGAATGTGCAAGGAATGATGCTCCACATTTTTTTTTTTAGTTGTTTGCAATGTGTTTTCATGATAAAGGCTGAGCCAAACGTCCAAATGCATCATTTTAAATTCAAAACAAATTGCCAGTTCACTACCAGTTACCACGGAAGGTGTAGCATCATTTTAAATCCAGAGTTATCGGCACAACATTCTTACAGATACAAAACAATGACAATAATGGATGGGAAGACAAGCGCTACGCTGATTTAGACACTGTTCTATGTTCAATAAACAGCACATTTTGAGAGAGTCATTGTCCTTGTGTTGTGGGCTTTTTTAGCCTTGGGCAAAAATGGGTGGAAAGAGTCAATGTTTTAAAAGAAACTGTAGAGAAGTAAAATGTTTGACGATATCACTACTGTTTACTGGTGTTGACAAAATGTATCCAGAGCATATCCATCTATACATCTCCGTATATCGAAAAACATCCCCAGAAACAGAGCCCTTTCCCTAGTGCGTCTTCACCGTACGTTGGATTTTAGGAGAGAAAGAGGAATCAAAATCAGCTGATATCATTATCATTAGCCTAACTTCTGTCCAGCTACCTTTGCTTAAACAGCCTAGTCACAGGTAGCCTACACCCCACCCACTTTTCACCTTGACGCTGCCTCTGACCCAAAGTAGCCCCCTCTTGGCTGAAGGTTTTTGTTGGGCCAGGCATAGCACTCAACACAGCCCGCTTTTTACACCAACTAGCACCACCTGGGCAGAATAGTCTGAATGCCCTGACCCCGGAACGCCCATGTTAGCCGGCTTTTGGCCCCACAGTCCGAAAAGCCCCTCTCTGCCGAAGGTTTTTGTAGGGCCAGGAATTGCCCTAAAAACGGGCTGCATTTTGCACGACCTGGGCGTGACAGTCTGAATGCCCTGGCCGAAGCACACCTGTGTTGGTACGCTTTTGGCCCACATTTGGCCTGCTTTTGGCCTGCTAGTCTGAGCACAGCGCTAATGTGCTCCAACTGCTCCTTTATGGCTTAGCATCATATAGGCTAGCAGTGTAGCATTAGCATTATGGCTACAAAGGTGTCCTGATCTTGGCACATCCATGGCAACAACATGACTTCAACCATTTCTCTGGAGGCCACAGTGAATGAATTACTGTATCCTCCTGTCTGTGGTGAAATAGTAATCTTAAAAGCCCTTCAAGACTACAATATAATTCACAGCCCTAGATTTGGTGACATTTGAAGGCTAGGAAATCCCTAAATGAAAAGACTATACTTGTGCACACGGTGGTTATGTTGCTGTGGATGTTGCAATTTTACTTTTATCTACTGTGGTTACACACACACACACACACACACAAGCTGCAGCGTCATCCTGTCGCTGGAGCGTCAAGCTGTATAATTAACTCAGTTTCCTGTGTGTGTGTGTGTGTGTGTGTGTGTGTGTGTGTGTGAGAGAGAGAGAGAAAAATATCAGTGACGTCTCTTCTTGTGGATGCATCATAAAGCAGAAATTACCTTTTTGTATTTGTTTCTGAGAGAGTGTGTGTGAGTGAGTGAGTGAGTCAGTGTCTGTAAGTGACAAAATATTAGTAACATCCCTTCCTGTGTCCACGTGTTAGAAAGTAGCAGCAGAAACAATTACGGTACCTTTTTGACCACCTCTTCCTCCTCCTGCCTCTTCTCGTAGTGCGAGAAGTCGTCGAAGATGGAGGTGGTGTGTTTGTAGGTGGCGATGATCTTGAGCACCTGCTTGGCCTTCTCCAGGGGCACCTCCTGGGTGTCGCGCGAGTTGGTCACCGGCTTGTTGTCGTTGTTCTCCAGCCGGATGTGCCTGAGCTGGGAGTTGGGCACGTCCTTGACGAACAGCCAGTCCACGTCGAACTTGCCCTTCCACTTGTCCTGCGCCCACACGCCCGCGCTCGTGCCGTAGTCCACGGGCGAGCGCATCTCGGCCACGCCGCAGAAGTGCCCGCTGCCGTTGACGCTGAACAGCAGGTACACGGGGCCCTTGCCCTGGATGGCCCGGAAGGCCGCGTCCAGGCGCTTGTTGCCGTGCTCCGTGCTGCACCAGATGGAGTACTTGATGGAGCGGTGGATGTCGTCCTCCGAGTAGCTCTTGATGATGAACACGCGGCCCGTCTTCAGGTTCCAGTCGAAGTCCTTGGGGTTGTAGCTGTGGGCCGCGCGGAGCTTCTCCAGCACCGGGTGGGACTCGCCGGCACCACCGGGGCCCGACCCAGGGGGTCCACCACCTCCGCCGCCGCCCCCACCCCCGTTACCCACCCCCCCGCCGCTGGACGAGCCGCTGCTGTCCATGCTGCCGCCACTGTAGCCAGGGTTACGGTTGCGCGGGGCGACCCAGCGGGTCTGGGGGGGTGGGATGGGGGTGTGGTTCTGGTAAGGCTGGGGCGGGGGAGGACCCTGCAGAGCCATCTGCTGGGCCAGGGACTGGGTGGAGGGCATGGGCTGCTGGGGGGGCGGGGGCAGGCCGTGGGGGGAGGGCAGGTGGGGGTGGGAGTGGAGCTGTTGCTGCTGCTGTTGCTGCTGCTGCTGGTGATGCTGCTGATGCTGATGCTGATGTTGGTGGTGCTGGGGGGGTAAGGGGGAGGCCACTTTGGTCACAGGCCCCTTGTTGTCCCAGGTGCCGATGTCCATGTTGTGTTTGATGGGCGGCGGGGGCAGGGCGCCCCCCGCCATGGGCATGCCGGGCTTGGCCTTCACCTTCAGCTGCTGCGGCTTGGCCGGCTTGCTGGCGATGGCCGCCCAGGAGGTGGGCTTGGGCGGCGGCATGCCTATGGGGGTTCCGCCGTTGCCCGTGGCGACCGCCGCCGCCACCGGCCCCCCGCCGCCAATCACCGAGCCGACCGTCTTGACGCCCGACCCCCCGCCCCCTCCCGTCACGTCGGCGCCCAGCTTCAATCCCACCATGCCCTGCTCCAGGCTGTTCATGCCCGGCGCCTTGTTCAGTGTGTCGCTGTGGAACCCCGTCTGGCCATCCGGCACCAGGGTGCCCCCTAGGGAACTGGGGGGGTAGCTGTAGCTGCCCCCGTATGCAGAGCTCTGAGTCTGCTGCCCCTGGGAGCCACTGGTGCCCCAGGCGGAGAAGGCAGGGTTCTCGGGGAAAAAGTTAAAGCGGTGCGGGTAGATGCTGCTGCCCAGGCCCCCCGGCTGCCCGAAGACGGTGTCGTGCATGAAGTGGTGGTCGCCATTGCTGAGCGGGGCATAGGGCGCCAGGTAGGGGATCGGGGGGTCCCCGCCAGTCGACCAGGGGGCCTCGCTCAGGGGGTAGGGGAAACCGATGGAGGGTGCATAGTAGCTGGACATGTAGGGGTCGGTCATGGATTGATAGCTGTTGTTCTGGGAAATGAAAACAAAAACATTTTAACACGGGTGTTAATGGTGTTATATTTTTGGTGGATTTTGACTTTATACCCGAATTCCCTAATCACCTTTAGGTTGCTATTCATTTGACAGACTACAGAAAATCATGTAAAATTCTACAATGGTCAGAAGCTAGGGTATGGACTGTTCTATTACTGGTGAGGAAGGGCATCATTCGGGAAACTACTGACAGTTCATGGTTGTAAAAATAAAAACATCCCAGTCAAGACCTCTGGCCAATAAACTGATAAAAAAAGCAACTTAACAACGGACATCAGATACCCACAGATTCACAGTCAATTAAGCTTTTTTATGCACACATACCATTACATACCAAACAGGAAGATATAATAAATAACACACCCCTAATGCATTTGCTTCCATCCATTTCTCTAATACTATGGGGGGGGGGGGGGGGGGGGGCATGTAATGTCATGCTCTTTCCATCCAATTTCTCTTGGGGAGGAGGGGGGGGATACAGGTTAATGCATTAATGTACTTAAAAGGAAAGCTTAAACAGAGATTACTCCAATCTACTGCAATCTACAGCACCAGGGTCCTAAATAGACTCACTCAGGCGTGATTGGCATGTATTTCCCTGGCTCTGCCTGCATACCAGTGTATTGACAAAGAGGGCATGGGTATGGGTATGGAGGGCACGAATGGCCATGTGCAGTGCACTGCCCACCGCTGACTCTCTCGCTCGCTCCTGCGCTTGCCCATGTGTGCCATGTGCCAACAGGTGCAGCAGTTTAACCTTCCGACGGGACTGTTAATCCGCCGGCAGCCGGGCCATACATCCCTCCTTGATTATATCACCACAACTTTATAGCGCATGTGTGAGGGGCTTACTGTACTGTGCTGACACCTCAGAAAGGTCTGCCATCAGGACCAATCTGGACAGGGACGGACAGCTTGCTCGCCACTTGCTCAGAACCACATAAGATTCAGGACGAGGCACTGATGAAAATGTGATGTTCGTTTACGTGCATGCGGTTTTGTGTGTGTGTGTGTCTGTGTGTGTGTATGTGTGTGTGTCTGTGTGCGTGCGTGTGTAGATTTTCTAGAGTGGAAACAGTTGTGACCAACTCTTATCATATCTCTGGTCTTTTTCCTGGAAAGTCATGATTTCCCCTTCAGCCATTACAAGCAAACTGTACCGAAATCAGAAGCTACATCACAGTAGTCACACTTGGACGTCATATCTGTCTTGGAGCCAGCTCAAAGCATCACTGCACCACTGGATAGCTAGACAACTGGACATCACTGCACCACTGGATAGCTAGACAACTGGACACCAAGCATCACTGCACCACTGGATAGCTAGACAACTGGACACCAAGCATCACTGCACCACTGGATAGCTAGACAACTGGACATCACTGCACCACTGGATAGCTAGACAACTGGACATTAAGGAGACAGCAACAGTGGCCAACAACCTCAGAAATGTGACTGCATCTCTAAATACTTTCCCTTCCTTTGAGTATCTGGCATTTTGTGTCCTTTTTTTCCTCTGAAGCAATTATTCTGCAGTTTTGCATAAATTCAAAAAGGCCACTTGGTGTTTTCTTCCTCCAGAAGGTGTGAGGGGAGGCAGGACTCCCCGTGCTGGGTAGTACACGGACATCCATATCTCCCTCCATACGACTGGTGACATTTATGCCTCCCACGACCGCTACATTACATATCAATCAGCCAAGCCAGACTCCGCTCCTTTTTTAAGGGTGTGTGTGTGTGTGTGTGTGTGTGCGCGTGTATATGTGTGTGTGTGTGTGTGCATGTGTGTGTGTGCATGTGTGTGTGTGAGTGCATGTGTACGTGCATGTGTGTGTGTACGTGTGTGCCATTTAGCAAAATGACGCTCAGGCCTGTTGCAAGGCCATTTTTTTTGCATCAAGTGTGTGATAGCCGAGTCTTCAGTAGGCTGGGTTATGGTGATGTATATGTGTTACAAGTGAATCTCAATTACATCCTGCCATTTTCCATTACACTTACTAATAAATTACTTCTTTAGCATTTTTTGTGTGCATTGGCCTTGGTACTGGGCTGGAGAACATGGTTCAGAGGATTGTTTGTTAGCAAGAAACAAAAACCTCATGTCAGGATTATTTTGTTTTTAGTCAATATATCTAAAATTAATGAAGGTAGTCTTCTTGGTATCACAAACAGCCAAGCATTAAAACTGTTGAGTGTTTAAAAAGACTGTGCATCTGAGTGCCTCATTTGTGTGGGTTTAAAAACAGATCCTCATTAATGACATGTCCATTAACAATCCAGATTTCAAAAAACACAAGAAAACAGGCTGGCACACACCTCCCCAACAAACTATTGGCCAAATATGAAGTATTTCTGAGGCTAATGACTCTTGAACTTACAGACATTTGAAACGAACACCCACTAAATGTCCACAGACTGATGTGACACATAGCTGACACAACTTAAGCTTTATGGGGGCAGGATGTTTTGGAGAAAAAAGGAGGGACACTGGATATCTTACCTGATTGGACTGGCTAGTGAGGTATGGTTCAAAGTCGTTGTCATGAACAGTTTCTTTCTGATGGAGCGAGCCATTTTGCACTGAAACGGGAAAAACTGAGTGATAGGAGTTATTTATTAAGCAACACATCAAACACACATGGGCACACACACACACACACACACACACACACACACACCAAACACACATGTGCACACACACACACAGTCTAGCTCAACACATCAAACACACATGCGTGCGCACACACACACACACACAGTCCACCTCAACACATCAAACACACATGTGCACACACACAGTCCACCTCAACACACCAAACACACATGTGCACACACACACACACACACAGTCCACCTCAACACATCAAACACACATGTGCACACACACACATACCAACTCAACACATCAAACACACATGTGCACATACACACACACACAGTCCACCTCAACACATCAAACACATGTGCGCACACATACACACACACACACACACACACACACACCTCAACACATTTAAACACATGTGCACACACACACAGTCCACCTCAACACATCACACACACATGTGCATACACACACACAGTCCACCTCAACACATCAAACACACATGTGCACACACACACACAGTCCACCTCAACACATTAAACACACATGTGCACACACACAGTCCAACTCTCTGCTTCTCCCTGGCTCGCTCATTCACTCCCATTTAGTCTATGAATGCAAATACACATAAACATACACAAACACATAGAGCCAAAACACACTAAGCATTCTCTCAAAGCCCTCACTGTCAGCTGGAGCTTTCTCACACCCCTCACAGTCCTGTCATCTACCTATCTTTACAACTAACTTTGGTGGGTTGCTGAAAAACAACTTTTGAGTGGTCTCTAGATTCTTGCAGTAGCTTTCCTCTACGTCTGCACCACGTCACTCTGAAAAGATCTGTGATGTTTCTAGGAACACGTCAAAGATAAGTGCGTGCATGACACATCACCTTGAGGCTGTGAGTAACAAGTGCAAGCCTAAGGCCTGTCTGTGTGTTGGCCCGGTGACGGTTCAAAAGCAGGTGAAAAGCGCTTGTGTGTAACTGTCAAAAGCACTGACTGACAACCTCTGCTTTTGCTCTGTCATGTGTGTACTGCCGGTAATTAAAAAAAAAAAAATCACCTCCTTAACAGGCAGATGCCTGTGAAACCTTATTATGCTCAAGCCAACCAGTGTGTCAAAGTTGCTTCCCATTCCTCAACCCCACATAAGATGGTGGGGATGTCATGTTTAGGTTGGTATGGTGGTCAGCCGGCTTAGGTGATGTATGAACTATAGATACTAAGGTGGTCTAAAACATGTGTAAATGGCAGCGATGTTTGGGGCCAAATTGTAAATCCAGAGTGCAAAACTGCGAATACAATCTAAATGCTCGCAGTTTAGCCTTTGGAATGAATGCAGAATATGGGTAGCTAGGAGATGTTTTGTAAATTCCTTCTGCTTCTGCAAGATTCGCCAAATACTGTGCGAGATTGCCGTCAAACCACTCCATAAATATTCAAACGCCATAGTAGACATGACAGTGATGGATGCTAAAATGAGCCCACGGCCAGCAAAGTAAATGCAATAACGTTAGCGCTAGGCAAATGCTCAGATCTTACCTTTAGCATCTTGTCCCTTTGATGTCTACGTCCCATTGATGACCGCAAAAGCAGATGTAGAGAGGAAGGGAGAGAGAGAGAGAAAAATAGAGATTGAGGTAAAGTTGTGACGTGATTCTTAACACGACACTTTAGCCATTACTAACTAATGCTGGACAAGAGGCACAGGTTGACGTCGCGAAATGACAAAATGATATCAGTTTCTAGCCATCAATGTCTTCTATCTACGTACATCAATTCCGTTAACATAGCCAAGCAAACGCTGTCGTTAGCTAACCTTAGTTTTGCAGTGAGATGGGGGGGAGACAGTTAGCTTCTTCACAATTTGTGACACTTCTGAAATACAAAGTAGGCCAAAACAAGGGAATTGACAACTAAATGGCCTTACCTGGTTAGCCAATAATGCCCTTTAGTTTGGACTTACCAGCGGCGACACCGAGTCCCTAGCTATTATGCTAATGTTAACTTAAACCAAACCATTCATCTTCAACGAAAATTTAAATAACCTTGTTGAGGGGTATGCTGAAAAAGAAATATTATGTGTCAGCTAACGGGCTAGTGAGACAAGGATGGTTAAACTAGGAGGACGTGATATTCTTCTAGATCACTCTAAAATAAAAATTCTGCTTGGACACGCCACAGCCATCGAAATATGGTCCACGAAAAGCGGCTATTTAGCCTGTGCGCTAACTCCTGGGCTAGGTGGCAATAGCTTGCTAAGTTGGTGTTAGATCTCCGCAAAGGCAGCAAGGATTGGACGCACATTCCCTGCTCCTTCTAGAGGCCTTCTGTGCTCTTCAGATTTCTTCCTGCAAATCCCATCAAACTTACCTGAGGGTCAATGCTGGTGGTAGACATAATTCATCAAGAAACAATCCGGATTCGCTTAGAACCTTGAAACTAGCTAGCTTGTCAACGTCTTCCGAAAAATCCGTGTTTCCTTCAGATCCCAGTACAGTAGCAAGCTAGCTAGCTAGCTGTGTTTTTTTACAGCACGAATCCCCAACACAAGTTCCACTGCTAGATTCTGCTAATCCAGGCCTATTGTCTTTTCTAAATTCCAGCTTGAAGGTACAGTGGTAGTTTCAAATGTTCCGTTTGCAGATATAATCAATTAATGTCCCTTAAGGTCTTCTTTTTACTGTTTTTTTCGTACTCCAACAAACCCCCAGTTATTGTGCAGCCCAGTTCACTTCCCCCCAATGGCAGCTTCATCCGGGTCTGTTCGCGGAAGATTGACGTCAGCAATACCGGTGGGTTGACCATGCTGAATGTAGGGAAGATGATCGAAGTGAAGCATTTGGCAAAATTAATAGTTGTTAAAGATTGAACACCCTTAATTTCTGACCTACGCATTAGCTTAGGTCGCGACTCGCCATGCATAAAAATGACAGGCTGCATGGGTTTGTCCTTCAGTTTATCCAAGCCTATAGAAGTAGCATGAGAGTCGTAGGCCTAGTTCATACCTTAACGTGGGAAGCTTATATAGCTGTATTCTTTGGGTTATGTACAGTTTATTTACAGTATCACTATTATACATGTTCCTGTGCCATATGTTCATATTTAATAGAGCTGTTCTGAGAAAGGTATGGAGGAGAGGCAGTTTGTCTTTGATCTTACTTCCTAACCACCTGGACAGAATGAAGGTTAAGGCATGGCATAGTCTTAAGTGAGGGACTGGGTGAAATGAAATACTTCAGACCCATGGGGGACCCACTATGCTTTATGATCACTCTTTAATGTATGTGTCTACTGTCTTTGTCATAAACAGCCTATGCCCATAGGCCTGCATTCATCTGTGATGCCATTGCACTGCACAGCTTTCACTTCACTGCAAGCAGGCAAAGCAGATCAGGTGATGCGATATTCACACAAAGAAGACTCTTCTTTATTACATCAAGGGTTCTTCTGCTTCAGATGCCTTCCAGACATGGCGAGAGTGTTGGCCTTTTCATAACCTATGAGTTACTACCATGGTAACCCGAGTCATAGAATGAGAACATTGGAGAACAGTGTTCTGTTTTAGAGTGTTGGTTATGCCGCAACCTTAGGGGATGGTAATAATATCACTTTTCAACTTGTAGGATACTGTGAGCCCTCTTCTGCTCATCTTTGTAGCAGCATTTCTAATAAACATTAAAGCAGCATTATCCACCATAATTCTCGCATTTGCATTGAAGAGGCTTAAATTGCTAAAATTCAACACAAGTATAGATTTTAAGTTCAGATACATTTTAACTAATATTTCAACTGATGGTTTATATATATTTTTGCCTTAAGATTGCATTGTCTGAGCACATCAGCCAGCTGAAATTCACAGCCTAGCTGTGCATATATTGGATGTAGCCACAGTGCTGTGGCTTTTAACGAGCATAAGGACTTGCTCCATGAGTTCACTTTATTCCACAGTGTTGACAGATTTCTCTATTGGTGCACTGTTATATGCGGTCGGGGAACAAAAAAATTGCAAAGTGCAGCATTTCTCCATGTTCAGTCAAAAGACTTAAGCACAGTACAGGCTGTAGAGAACACATAGCACATGCTGTAGACAACACACACACACACACACACGTTTGTGTGTATGTATATGTGTGTGTATGTATATATATTACAGGTTCTTTAGCCTAGTAGAGGAAGAGCTCAGTGTCTTCTTGCTGCCCGCGCTTCCTTTACATTTACATTAATATAACATGTCAATTAACTGACGCTCATATCTAGTGTGACTTAATTAGGTACAGTTAATTAGGTACAGTGACAGTCTCCCTCCCCTGAAGAAATGTGAGGTTAAAAACCTCCCTCAAGGGCACCTCAGCCATGGATAAGGGGTACAGGCAAGCAATGTTTATTCACTCCGCCACCCACATTTCTCCTACTGGTATAGGCCTGCAAACCCTCCAATCCCAATTCCATCCACATCTATTAGATCACATCTGCCCCCACATTTCAGTAGTTTTAGCCTTGAGTTTTTAAAAGAAAGCATCACATGGGCAGGCCATAATACTGTACATTCATACACATCCAAACTTCTGAACAATAATCAGTGGTTAAATTGCCTTTTTGAGAGAGCCCTTTTCTATTCACAGTGGTCAATATCTCACTCTATTGTATTACTATAAATACTGTAGCAGAGGGAGCTCAGCTCCGGCTGGCTGGCTGGCTGGCTGTATTGCCGAGGTGAGGAGGGGGAGCTGAGCTAAGGAGGTCTCCAGCCCAATTTAAACTCTGACAGCAATCACCACAGCCATATTATCAGGAACACTGACATGAACATTGCATTTATTTGCTTTTTCCCTTTTTAACACACAAAAAACATGAATATCACATTGGGTCCACATCATCAAACATTTTACAAGAACAGTGTGGGTTACTTACAGTCAGTTATTTCTACACATTTTAAGGGCACACCTTACCCTCTGTTGGCGTGTGGGGTGTCAAAGTTTGGGGTGAAAGAACTGCATTACACCATTCTCCAGATGGTGCTGGAACTGACGGATACATGTGACTGGGTCATAGACTTAAGGCATTAAGACATTTTACTTTCTACTTTTACCTCAATTTGATATGATGCACTGAAAGTGTACTTATTATTTTACACGTTTATGTAAAAATTCTTTCCTGACTTTCGACTAGAGATGTTACAGTAATTACGGTAATTTCTAAACCAATTTGTTGAAGAGGGTAAATATGGTTACTAGTCCTATGGCACAGAACAGTCATCAGTGCCTGCAGTGAATATTTCCAATCTTAGCCGTGTCTGACCTCTTAATTAAGTCAATGCTGACCTCTTTGGAGCTGTTGTGTTTGTGGAGAGATGTACAGTGTTATTATTTGCCCTTTTGCAGTCCCTCCAGGATTTTGCAATCTTTCGTTTTCACAATTAGAATTACCAACTGCAATTTTCCCTTATTACTCCCAGTATAATCACACAACAACCTGCAGTCATGTGATTTCTTCATTACTTGCAGTTCAGTTTAACTCAAAATCACTGCAATTTTTACAGCAATTGTTTGAGAATTTCCACTGTACATTTAATTAGTTTTGGCAGCAACATTCACAATAACTATTCACAAGACCTGAGTGGAATATAGAGTTCGCACAGAAAACGGGAGGAAAATAACCACAGTTAAAAAAAATAAAACAACGGCAGCAAATTTAGACACTTTGACTGCAATATTCTTGGAGGGACTGCCTTTGGCACAGAATTATCATACAAAACATTTTCACATGCTCTCACTAGGTGGCAGTGTTGGACACACCATAGGGTTCACTATATACCATATACAGTATGCCACTTTCACAAGTGATCTTTCACATGGTGCTATATACAACATATCCTGTGTGCGCTCTAATGTGTCACCCACACAAAAGTCACTATTATAGACAAGAATTACACACACACACACACACCCACACACACATACACACACACACAGAAACGTGCGCTCATGCACTCAACCAGAGTTTAGTGTCCACTAATGATCAAAGGATAGGTGGTGTTAAACTAGCTGCCCTACCTACTGGATCTATCCCCTCTTGTTAAAAGGCAGCTATCAGAGAGTTCCTTCACAGAGAGCCTGCTCTAGCTATATGACTTCATGTCATCTTCTGCGTGTAACTCATGCTTCCACTGAGAGGCCAACAGGCTAAACCTCTGGAGCACAGATACGGATATGGCAGCGCTGCTGTAGAATGGCCTAATGTGTAAACGCTCACGGTAAATCAAAGGCTGGGATGGGCATTTCCCCCTTCCCCTCATATTCCTGTCACGGACATCGTTCTCAAGAGATAGCTTCGCATGCGATGAGAAAGTTTGATGTCTGCTTTTGGGTGATCTGGATTGCATCTGGGTACACTTTGTAGCTCAGTGATAGACAACCGTAGGTGCAGAGGAGCTCACTGAATTTGATTTTGCAGCCCAGTGCCTAATGACTATGCTGTCCTGAGTGCTGCCATATACTTTATATTGTTTACTGGGTAACTGTGTGGAGATACAGGAGCAAGTGGTCATCTCTGTATGATGTTGTTTGCCCTAAAAATCACTGATATGCTGAGCAAATTCATTATAAAAATGCAATCCATTTTCCATTTAGTTTGTCCTGTCCGTTTTGTTTTTCTCTCTTCAAAGGCTGACTGATGCTTCATTTGTAGAGATCTGGGGGAAAACAAAAGACAAGAAAAAAATAATTTGTAACATCGTAAAGGATTAGAAGTGAATACTGAGATCAAGTTGTGTGTGAATGAGCAGCTGCATTACTTACACAGTGAGGTGAGTACTAAAGAAAGAGATGGGATGCTTTCTCATTGCCATGCAAGACAGGGAACTGATCAAATCCACCAATGAAATCAACTGAAAGCCAAAAGCAAATGCAGGGAAGAACAAAACTGATGAAACGCAGGGCAGTAGGACTGGCTGGCAATAAGGGAGCATGTTAAGGAAGTGAAATGATAACCCTTATGCATTCACTAGTGTGTGTCAAAGAGTGCTGCAGAGTTGGGAGACAGTGGCAAGCATGTGGAAAGAGACGCAGACAGATAGAAACAGATAGAGAGAATGGAAACACAAATAAAAGGGGTAGGGATATATGTAGGAAAAATGGAAAATAAAAAAAAATCCATTTAAAAAAGGAAAATTGTAAAAGAAAATATCACGTACAGGTGTCCTCCTCTTCATTGAAGACACTGATCACGTAGCAGGCATAGACAAATCCCAGAAGCTGTAGACACACACACACACACACACACACACACACACACACACACACACACACACCAGTCAACCAAAAGTAATGTAACATCACCATGGAAACGGCTCCATGAGTCTTGTACATGTGAGAGATGTAGGTGCATTAGCCTTCAGATACACCACAGGTCGACACGAACACACACACACACACACACAAACCATGTCTGGGCACCGTGTGCTTAGAATATGAACACATTAAGCGCATATGCACAGCAACGTGTGGGCTGGGGTGGGGCCTGTGCCCACCCACCTGTCAATCAGGCCCACCCAATCAGAAGGCTCCTTTTGTTTGTTTGATTGATTTATTAATAATGATATAACCTATGCGTTTTAGGCTAGGCCCACCTTATTTTTTTGCTGGGCCCACCCATTTTATGATTTCTGGCTACATCCCTGATTAAACCTTTTTTTATTTCTCTTACAATAAAAAAGGCTGATATTGAGAGGTTAACAGGGAATGATTTTCCAATTGTGTATGTTTCAAAATGTATATGCTGAGCCTTAAAACACTTTCTGTGATATTGTGCATCTGATAATTCCAGAGTTGTCTAGCTCATTCATATACATCATCATCAATATATTTGGTGCATGCTTTGTGTGGGCTTTTCACAGAAGAAGCACACTGGGAACATTTTATTGTCATTATTTGATGCTCATGATTATCTAGATCATGTTTTTTGTGACTTGAGTCTGCATTGTGTACATCATCATCAGTATCTTTGGTGCATGCTCTGTGTAGACTTCCACAGAAGAACTGGTAAAGATTTTTTTGTCATTATTTGATAACCATGATGCTAGATCTTGTTTTCTTGTGACTTGAGTCTGCATCTGTTGGCTCACATTTGCTTTTGGCTCATATTGGCTCTCATTAATTTTGTCTTGGAGAATTTTAAGTAGCAGCTTTTGTGGTGTACGGATTTATGCAAGGCCAGTGTTTCTGATATGCCATTACCATCATTTAATCCTTATTAAATCTGTCTACCTTGTTTAACCCATCTATTGAAAGGTAGTCAATACTTTTGAAATGCTAGCAGACATCCTGCAATGTCCTTATATTAATAGTTTTGTGTCATTTGCATTGGCTGGACTAATTATTCCTTTTGTTATATGATCACTTTGGCACAAGAGGCAGCAGTCCCAGTTTGTTACCATAACATTATAACCTACATTCAACAACCTACAAGTTATTGAAGAGAAAAATAATTCCCCCCAAAATAAAAATGTATCTATATGCAAATAATAGCCAGCTATAGGTACATCAAGCAAGAAAACTATAATAATATATTTGTCAACACTATTATTCAAGTAATATCAACACTATTGTCTAAGTAATAGGTATAAGCACATCAAGCAAATAAACATGCAGTAATATATTTATCAACAGTATGTCTATTGTTTGTCGTCAGCCATGCATTACATTGCTATACTACAGCATTAGTCTGTTGTTTGTCATTGCAGCCTTGTACCATATTCCTATTTCACATAACTGGAGACTGTTCTTGAAATATTACATATTAGCTCTCTAAAGCAAAGGTTTCTGGTCATTAACATATTATTTTATGGCACCCATCCTGGAATTAAAGAGTATGGTCTAAAGTATCCTTGTGCCAAATGTGGTGCTTCTATGAAAAAGTGCACGATTGCTTTAAAACATGAAGCCTAGGTACTGTATTATGGTGCCTGCACGCTGTATGTTCACATCTCGTCCCCCTTCTCATTACTTACAGAGATGAAGAGCTGCAGAGCGCTGTGCAGGACCTCTATGTACTGGTACTCCAGCATGCAGCCCAGAGAGGAGACTAGTGCTGGGCTCTCCACACTCTGCCACCTGGTGGCGTGGAGGTCTGCGTCATCACATCCGGGAGCGTTCTCCTTCCACCATGAGGAGTGAGAGGACACTCCCAGAGAGAGGTAGTTGCTGTCCTGAAATGACACACACACACACACACACACACACACAGAGGCATGACAGGGTAGGTTAGTCATGACGGCCATAGCATGGAGAGGTTGTTGCTATTATTACATTACATTACATTACACTTAGCAGCTGCTTTTATCCGAAGTGACTTACAAAAAGGAGGGCATAATAAGCTAACAGGGGTGTAGAGGAACACAGAGTAAGCAGACTACCCTCATACACACAAGGACATGCATGTGCCTACATTAGTTTTCCGGAGCAGGGACACTACAGACACACATACTGTACTTCCCACACAATTATCAGTCATGTTATAGCGTCAACACTTGAAATGTCGTGCCGCCATACAGGGTTGCATGTGTGAGTGGTGTCTGGGCTGTTGTTTATGTCTGTGTTTGGGTTTGGGAATAAAGCCTGCACAGCTGTAAGCAGCTTATGCCTGTTGTGACCACCCCACCCCACTTCCTTGACATGCAATTGATCGACGTGAGAACAACAATATGAAAGCTGTTTCACACTGTCTGAGGACCATATTTTTTATTAAATATGTCTTTTATTTACATCAGATTTATTTTACAGTTATTTTACCTTTTATTATTTACATATTGTTATTGTCATTTACATGTTGTCATTTGCTTTTATTTTAGTGTATGAACCACCACACAAATAAACTGCCCTTGACACAACTTTAGGGTTAGGAGTCAAAGGCTATGACCAACGAAAGCATATGACCTCATCCCCTTTTACCTATTTTAATTTTAGTAGTAAAGATTAAATTAGGTTTCTTCACAACTCTGACCAATTTAGTCTATTTTTAAGCTGACTAATTTTTAAGCTACATTCTTAGTAATTTGTTTAATAAAACGTCAGTCAAATGTACATATTTATACAAGAACAAGCCACATAAAGCCACACAAAGCCACATGAAGCCACATAAAGCCACATTAAGACACAAGTGGACGGCTTCTCTTAGTATCCTTTTAATGTCCGTCAACCGTGAAATATTTCTAGTGCCTTCTTCACTGACTAGACCCCCACACAGCTCCTTTTAATAATGTCATTCGTGTGGTCATTAAATGTTATTGGTTTACATCAATAGCCTACTGCTGCCCCTCTCTGCCTTGTACAATGAGCACACTGGTGGCAGTGGCTGGGGCTGGCTGTGGCTGTGTGGGTCTATGTAGGTCATCTGGGCGGCTCATTCATAAAAGCCATCGGCTCAACAGATGATGCTTGCCACCAGCTGTTACCCCACTATTCGGGGGGGGCGGAGCCTGTAAGCTGCTGGGTAGGGCAGAAAAACAGGTGCATGGGGGTGGGTGGACGGTGGAGTGGGGCAGTGGGGGTGGTGTTGGGTGGGAGTGTGGATGGGAGTGTGCATGGGGGGGGTGGACAGTGGAGTGGAGGAGGGGAAAGGGGGGGGTTGGTTGGGTGGATGTGTGGATGGGAGGGTGGAATGGGGTTGAGTGGGGGGGGGGGGGGGGGGGGGGGTGGACAGAGAGTGGAAGGAGGGGGGGTGTTGGGTGGGTGTGGGTGTGGATGGGAGGGTGGAATGGAGTTGAGGGGGGGGTGGACAGGAGGCTGGAGGGGGGTGGTTGGGTGGGGTTGTGGATGGGAGGGTGAAGAGTGGGTTGGTGGGGGGGGGCAGGAGGGTGAATGGGGGGTGGGAGTGTATAGGAGGGGGTGGAGAGGGGGTTGGACAGTCATATGACGACCAGAGAAAGACTGCAGCAAGGAGAAGAGAAGGGGTGGGGTTACAGGAAAGAAAGCAAGCAAGCAAATAAGGGACATCTGTAAATGATTAATTCCCTTTATTTTCATTTTTATTAACTAACTTTAAATTAAAATTAGTTTTTAATTGTAAATTGTAAAAAAAAAATAATGAGGCCAAAAAGTTAGGGTTTTCTTTTGTATGTGCACATTAAAGTTTCTTACCTTGGAAAGACCTCCGAGATCAAGGTAGAGGCAGCACACGAATATGTTCCAGCCAACCCAAAGCACGGTCCATGTTAGGTACTGGTGGATGAACAAAATACAGTTTAAAACCTCTCTCTTGTGTAACCCTGAAGTTATTCAGACCAAAACATGTAGTTCTTTCTGTGGAAGACCTCCACAGACCTCCACCTTAGCTGAACTAAAAAACTTCTTAAACCTCATTGAACTACCCGAACGAAAGAGCAAAAAATTCACAGGTTTCAAGGATACAAATGAACACATTCTCATTCACATATGAACTCTAACTTTTTTTTTGTTATTTCAAGGTGACTTTGCCTTCTCACTTTTCCATGGTAACTAAATACAAAGTCACATGTTCATTGCTATTCACCACAGTTCATTTTTGAAGGAGTTGCCTTAGGCTGTTTAAAAAGGCTGAATACTCTTTCAAGGTAAGTGCCAGTGCCGGTGCTAAAATCTCTGATGCACTGGTGAAGAAAAACCTCTGTCCTCTGTCCTCTGCCCTCCGTGCTGCCTTATTCATAAATTAGGCAAAGGAAATAGCAAGCTGGAGTCCTCTGAGCCCATTTTGCTGCATGCTGCGGCGTTTATGGAACAAATGTCTCTTCCTGGAACAACTGCTCACATCCCCAACCAACACTTTAGTGCCATGTTGCAACTCCCCTAACCAGTCTTTCATACTAGAGCTCAGAGCTGATCATATCATACATGGATGTCTGCAAAATTATACTTTTAGTCACGATCTGCAACAGATTTGTCTAAAAAATCTAAAAAATATTCGAGCCATCAATGCCATAGAAGAATGCTCACTCTCCATGGAACCATCCTACCATGGTTAAAGAACCATTTACGGCACCTTTATTTTTTAGCGTGTATGTGAAAGGTACTTCCCACTGGAAATGGTTCTTCAGTGCCTCAGGTCGTAATGGGCTATATGTGTTATGTCATATCGGCATGAAATGCTTCTTTAAAGAACTGTTGCCGCACTGCTTCTACTTCTGCACTGAAAAAGGTTCTTCTATGGCATTGCTCTGAAGAACCATTATTTTAGTGTGTAGCCCAGTGTAGATCAGTACTATATGCTGTTAATCTCATGAAAATGAAATGGTACTCACAAGCACGACATAGCGAGGTCTGTACTGGATGGTACCAAACAGGCCCAGGATGACGACGATGATGTGCAGGAAGTTCACCAGGATGGGAGCCCACTGGTAGCCCAGGAAATCAAACACCTGCCTCTCCAGGGCTGTGATCTAGGGATTTAAGAGGGAAACACAAAGACAGATAGATAGATAGATAGATAGATAGATAGATAGATAGATAGATAGATAGATAGATAGATAGATAGATAGATAGATAGATAGATAGATAGATAGATATGGTGTGAGAGAGAGAGTATGTGTGTGTGTGTGTTAGAGAGAGAGACAGAGAGAGAGAGAGAAAGAGAGAAGAGAACATGTTAGCAGACACAGCTTTGTCGTGCGTGCTCATGAATTTACCACTATTCATTTGCTCGGGCCGCATTCCTGCGTCCGGCAATGCCCCAGTGGCCACAAACCATCAACACACTATGACACACAGCAACACCTTTGACCTGAAGACAATGATAACAGAGACTCCTCCTCCTGCAAAGGGGCAACAAAACCTCTGCCTCCCTCCATTTTTCCCACACGCCAGCTTCTCACTCCAGGGTTGCCTAGGTAACAGGCCCAAGGGGGGAACAATGCATGTCAGGGAGCGCCTGACCAGGGGGATGAGTGTTCTACCGCGAGGTCGCCTCTGCTCAATCAGTCAAGGGGTGTGTGTGTGTGTGTGTGTGTGTGCGGGGGGGCAGAGTGGGTGGACTTGGGTGGGTGGGGGGGTTGTGGGATGGCGTGCCTCCTTTTGCCTCCCTTTCATGATGCACTGTGCAGCACGGTGATAAAATCAGTCTCCCAGTCCCTGCCTAGTTACCACCCTTCCCCCTCCCCCTCCCTCACCAAGGCCCATACAGAAGCACACACACGCACCCCCTTCCCCCACTCTGCACTGACACACACACACACCCCTCCCGCCCCCCTAACAACACCACACACACCCCCACCCCCCCGCCATAACACTATGGCTGCTTTGCATCACAGTCTCTGCGGCTTCCCATCTGATCAAAAATTCACAGCTAGGCCCTTTTTTATTCTCTCACGCTCCGAATGTGACACGATAAAGTCATTTGGTGCTGGGGTCCCTCATGTTGAGGTGATGGCGGAGGCAGTGTTATGATCATTACCGCAGGGCTAATGGTGTCAGGAGTCAAGGTGAAGAGTTCACAGCACTATATTGTTAGTGGTGTTATCGCTTAATATCCTGAAGTGTCACTTCATCATCCAACAACCGACACGGAGCTGGAGACCAACAGACAGGGACGGTGGCAATGACCGTGACCATACGTGAAAGTCAACAGTGAAAAATGGTGAACATTTGTAACCCTGTACAGGCCCAATCTCCTCCTCTCAACTGCTATTTCGTATCGAGAAAGTCAGGCGTTGTAGAATAGACTCAAACTCATACTGGGTCTATTTTTATTATATTAATATTTCTTTTATCTTATCTTAAGTGGATCAATGCTTGGCAGCGTCTCACCTGATTGACAGATGTAGATAAGGCCAAAAATAACCTGTGAAATTGACACTGACACACTAGTCCGGCTACTGCATGGACTACTGCATGTTATGTATATATACATATACATGCGTGTCTTTGCAACCTATTACGCAAAATTAGTTTATTACATAGTAATGCTTGAATAGGTCCGCCTGTGTAATACACAAGGAAATATTATGTGACATTAAGATCTATGCCTTTTGGACCTTTTTATCTGGTACAATTGCAGTTAAATACCAGATTGCTTATTGCATACTTCAGTATCTCACGGTCTTCAACTATGAACAACAGAAGAAATCAATATGCATAGAGTGCCATGATATTAGTTAATGAACAGCAGTTACACAGACTACTGCATATTTTGGTGGGTACTTCCCAGTCGATTTAAATGCTCAGTATACCACTAACATTGTTTGTCTGTGATCCCTGAGTTGGTGGTTTGTACACCTACTGACACCAATTACTTCTAATATGCCAAACATGTACATTCATGCATATGTAGGCTACTTACATGTGCATACACACACGTACATATTACAAACAGTGTTTTTGCCACTAAATCAATGAGCGAAAACTAACTTAGAGGCATATTCAACTAGTTGGAAGTAAGGACGTTTTCATTAACAATATAATGTATAAACAATAATGAAAAAAAAAAAACCCAAATGAAGTCCAGTTTTAAATTAAGTAGTTAAGTAAATCACCAACATTTAAGACTACAGCTAATAACAAATCCGCCTTAACAGCAATAGAATCTGTGCAGGACTTCATCACATTTAACGCTATAAATATACAAAGCTGATCATGTAGTGCAAAACGGAATAGGGACATTAACTTGGTTATAGCCTTTTACATTTCTTTACGACAAATCTGAAGAATAGCCTTACCAGTTGCAGAATACAAATGAACGTGAGCATACATCGTCCGGAGCAGCACCCCATTCTGGTCCTCAAAACAAGCGGTCGCCAGAGCAATGAATAGCCAGATACGCGTTTCTCCTTGTTTTTCAAAAAGAAAAAAATATCACCGGCATGCTCAGTCCCTGGCTGACTGAAATCTGTTTTTCTTTGCGTGTTTTTTCTTTTCTTTCCTGTGCGCTGAGTGTTGTATATTTCACCGAACACACACAGCCCAACACAACACAACCCCACAACACAACACGATGTTAGTGAGGGGAAGGGATGGGCTAGCTAGAGCGTGGCGGGGCGGGCGCAGAAGGACCAAGAATACCAGTGCTAATGCTAATAGGCTAATGCTAGCGGTCTTGAGGCGCAGGGGGGGCGGGGCTGGGCCGGGCAGTAGGTTGGGCTGGGCTGACTGGGCTGACTACACACCCAGAGTGCCAGCGCCAGGCGACGACAGGAGGGGTTATGCTATGTAAGGGGACCATGCACACATAGCCTATGTAACCACATACTACCCGAGATGTCTCAATCATTCGTTATGATATGGGGAAAAATAATATGTGACAAAATGTTGCTGCTTTAAACATGTGTTTAGTTCATGAAGACAGAAGCAAAGTTGTGTCTGCCTGTTGCTAATCCTTGGTTTGGGCCTGGACGGTGGTGCATTAGTAGGCCATGGTAGCAGCTCAGTCAGTGTATGCACCCCACCCTGTCTGCACCCATGACTTCACAGAAATCTGCTCTTTGTGCGTTTTATTACTGATACTATTATGGCACATGAGCCAATTAAAAGAAAGAAGTTCAACTGGAAATGTCCTTCTCCATCTATTCCTTGCCACGCAATACACTGCTCCACAGTTTTATTAAATGTGACACTGTATGATAACAATTACAAAATCTATAAAAAACAGTGTTTTCTATACCTTTTCTGTAATAGCTTCTTTGTAAAACCTGTGGGACTAAACATGTCTTCTGTCTGTTCAACTGACCACATAAACTAAACACAAATGCATTGCTAAAACACAGGGCTAAACTATATGGTACTAGACTAAACTTCATTAACCCTTGCCCTAATTCAGTAGCCTAACAGATGACAAATGAGACTACCAGTTATAGATAAACAATGAGTTTGCGCAGTGCAGGTACCAAGCATTGGAGGTTGAACTGAACTACTTAAATCTTCAATTCAGACAAACATGGCCTAGTTTCATATTAACACATCCTTCTATATTTTAGAACCTACAGTACCTGTGTCCTTAGGCTTTTGTGTCATAATTCACCCCAATATGATTTATGTACGAGCCTGTAGCATATTAATTTTGTTCTGACTGTCTTTATCTAGAGCAGTGTTTCTCAAAGTTTTTCAGACCAGGCACCACTTCACGCCCCTTAGAAAAACCTCAAGGACCTCTCCCCTCCCCATCTGAGGCTAACAGGGCTATGTAAATGCCTAAATTGGTGCAGCATCACAGCCCTAACTAGGGAATGGCATGAATATGATACACATGTCATTTAAACACACTGTGCATAGCAGGGGCGATTTTAGCATCTGGTCTTTAGGGGTGCCCAGCCCCCAGTGCTTATCACACAACACTATTATTATATATAATATATTATTCATTTTGCACTGAGCCAGGGGGTGCCGAGCAAAATGGTCTAGATGGTGCATAGCATAGGTAGCTTAAGAAACATTAAAAACTTTTTTTTTTTAACACAACTGTCCGCAGACCACCTTATTGTGGACCACCAGTAGAAACACTGCAGTAGATTAACACTCAGCATTTCAGAAAACTGTCAATACAAATAAGTGCAATTATATTTTAACACTGCTGCTCACAGACATTTGGGATTTCTTGCGTGTCACCAGTGGTCCACAGATCACACTTTTGAGAAACAATGATCTAAAGAAATAACAAATGGCGAGGTTAAAAAGGGATCAGTGAATAACCCAGAGCTTGACAGGCTGGGGCCAACAGATTGGGATGCCACAGTAGGGAGGGTATGCCTGGGTCATCTCACGCTGACTCACTGGGAGTGGGCATTCTCAGGGGCGCCTCTACAAATTGTGTCCCCCCTGAAAGAAAATAATTTTGAGCCCCCACCCCAACGATATCATAGTTCGCTGTGGGCCCCTGTGAAGCTCTAACCTGATCAACCCCCCCTTAGCGGTGCCCCTGGGCATTCTCAATCTCCATGTCCACAGTGACGCATCTCAGATCTATAGCCCAAAGACAGCACCGCATTTCTTTTTCTCTGGCGCAGATGGGTTGTCTGGTGCGTGTACTGCAATGAATGTTCGACACATCTGAAGGTCGGGAGAGGAGAGGAGGACATGACAGTTCATTTCATCTCATCACAGAACAATAGCAGCTGCCATCTATGTAAACTTTCCAGTGCCCACCATTATTTTTGTGTGTGTGTTAGTGTGCACATGCCTGTGTATGTTTATTTGTGTGTGTGCGTGTGCGTGTGTGTGTGTTTATTGTGTGTGTG